>JAPYZK010006613.1:0-13690 GCA_030522785.1 Platygaster equestris
TTCCAAGTCGAAGTAAATATCAAGTAGGTAGGGGTTCCATGGCAGGGTAAGAAAAGAGGGAAGGGACCCAGAAACCTCACTAGGTGAGGTATGGGGTAACCAAAATTTGGTTTTATTACATCCGACACATTAGAATGTAAAAATTTTCCAATTCCCAAATTTTCAGCCTCAATTTGAGTCTGTATGCAATTAAATTTATGATTTCGAAGTTTATTGTTTTCGAAATTGTAATTACCGGGTAAATTTCAGAAACGCCAGTAATGTTTACTTTTGCAGGTGTTGATTATTGGAAATATCTCGCAAATAATTAAGGATAATTGCAGGTGCATTTGGCGACAGTGAATCTACAAAATCGCGCCGAGCGCATTTTCACACTTTACGTAACGCGCACTTTCATGCGTTATACAATTTCGCAAATTGCGCAATTTCGCGGCTCACGAATATCAAGCGGGAAAATATTACAAAACCGAATAGCGCTGTTTGTTCGTTAACCCACTTCGCGGCCCACGCGACTTTATTAATTTCCCGAACGCGACTTGAGTCGTCGAATACGTCGAACACTCGATACGTTTACTCATACAGCGGTTTTCAATAGTTTTGTTGCTGTACAGTAAATATGTACATTACTGGTCACTACTCGAGTACATAATTTCGACTCTTATAAGAATCGAAGCATTTTTTATGAAATCGTGAATTTTTTTTGAGAGTTTCTTTTTTTTATACAGTGACCTTACACGGAGAAAAAAGTTGAGTGAAAACAAATAAAATTCAGTGAAAAGTACGGAAGAACTTTAGTATAATCCGAACCAAGTGTAAATATCCAGAAATTAAAAATGAAAAAATTTTCAGAATCAACGGAGATTAAATCATTTTGAAAATTTCATTTCAATTTCATTTCATGAAAATTCTCGGAAAATTCACATCAGTTGACCGGATAATTACAAATATTTCAGAATGTTCGAAATTCTCGAGTTTCGGAAAATTTTTTCAAGTTTTGCCAACATCCAAAAATTTGCACATTTAAAGAATATTAAAATTCGGAGGATGTTAAAACTTTTTGCAAATGTGAGACTATAAATTTTCAATGTTGGCAGAATTGAGAGATTTTTGAATATTTACAAAAATTACTTTTTTCGGAACTTGTGGTTTCTCCAAATTCAGGAAAAAAAAAATGAAAAATTGTTCAAAATCCCATAAATTCAGAATCTCGCAATATTCAGACAAGCTTAAAGTTTTGTGAAACTCAAAAAACCAGCTATCTTCGCAGAAACGTGGAAATTTATAAATCTTCGAAAAAATACAAGAATTCCCCGAAATTTGTGAATGTTCCAAATTATTAAAAATTAAAAATTTTCAAAATTCCTCAAAAACATGCTCATTCAATAAATCCACAATATATCAAAAATGGAATAAAATTAAATGTCTCAAAAATTGAAAAACCACTAAATTTTCTTCCAAATCTACAAAATTTTCAATTTTTTTAAAAGTTGGACAATTCTTCAATCCGTGCGAAAATTAAAATTTTGATATCAAATATGATCAAAAAATTGCAAATTGTCCAAATATTCGTAAAATACAGCTTTTTTTTCAGGATGTTGCAAATTTGAAATTCTACCGACATTCCAAAAAATTTCCACAAATCTAAAAATTTTCTGAATCCCCGAAAAACAAGTTTAATATACGAAGATGAAAAATTGCAAGACTATCAAATTTGCCAATGTCATTTTCAGCCGAATTAACCAGTCAGCGACCACATTTTTTCCTAAATTCATCGATTTCTTTTTATTTAGTTTCGTCCAGAAAACGAGATCCGATCGTGTTATTATCATTATCGCGTTGCTGGAGCGACTTTTTCTTTGTTTACCACGCGCGACGTGCCGGGAAAAGGCAGTGCCAACTATTTTTATCCAGCTATTAGCATAAACCGAACGCGAACGCGCATGAATCACGAGGATATTTTTACAGATAATTACAAGTATATTGCACGAAAGAGACATTTCGTTCACGCTCAATTAGCCAGCTCGGCGCGCGCGCTCCACTCCTGCAGTTTGCAGTTATTATAAGCGTGCAAACAACACGCGCCTATAGAATTTCAGTTTACGAATTTCGCGCGAAACAGTAACTCAGTGCGGAATAGCAGCAAGCAAAATATTTCAGTCAAGTCACTGGGAAAGAAGTTGGGTAAAAATGACTAAAATCTAGTGGAAAGTACATAATAAATAAATTTAGTGTCTAATGTGGACCAACTTAATACACAGATATACAAAAATTTTCAAATTCTAAAATTTTTAAAAATCATGACAGAATATTGGAAAGAACTAAAAGTTTGAAAAAATGTTAGAATTCCCGAAACTTTTGAATTGATCAAGTTTTCAAGTATAAACATTATATGTATATTTAAAAATATTTTTTGGGATCATCAAAATTTTAAAATTTTTCAAGTACCGTGACATTGGAAAAATTTTCAAGTTCTCTTAAATTTTCAAATTTTCATAGTTCACAAAATTCTGAAAATTAAGAATTTGCAAAAAGTTTTTAAATTCATGATAAATTGAACTTTAGAAAAATTTTAGAAATTCTTAATAATAGAATTCAAAAAGTCGTGAAAATTATCGGAATTCTGAAAATTTCAGAAATTTTCGTAATTTTCAAGAACCTTGAAATTTTCAAAATTTGCATGTTCTTCGGAATTTTCGAAATTTGCAAGTTACTCAAAATTTGCGAAATTCTTCAAATTTTTAAAATCATCAAAATTTTCAAAATGAAGAAAAATTTCAAGGTCATCGAAATATTGAAAATACAGAATCTTTATAACTTGCCAAAATCTTCTAAATTCGAAGTTATTACAAATTACGAAATCCGGACGGATTTCGTCAGTCGCTAAAAAAAATAATAAATGAGTAATGAATTTGAAAATTCTCAAAATTTTAAAAATTCTCAATTACTTAAAATTTTTCAAAATATTCAAAATTCTAAACAGGTTCAAAAATTATAAATTTACCAAAATATTTGAAATTTTCAACAAATGTTTAAATTCATGATAAATTGAACTTTCGCAAAATTTTAGGAATTCTTAGTAATAAAATAAAAAAAGTTATTAGAATTATCGGGATTCTGAAAATTTTAGAAATTTTCGTTATTTTCATGAACTTTGAAATTTTCAAAATTTTCGAAATTCTTAAAATTGAAAAAATTCTCTCAAAATTTTCAAAATCAAGAAAATTTTCAAGGTTAACAAAATTTTTAAAATTCAGAATCTTTAAAACTTGCCGAAATCTTCTAAATTCCATGTTATCAAAAATTACGAAATTCGAATGGATTTCGATTGTCGCTAAAAAAAATGAATGAAAAATGAATTTGAAAATTTACAAAATTTAAAACATTCTCAATAACTTAAAAATTTTCAAAATATTCAAGATTCTAAACATTTTCAAAAATTATAAAATTACCAAAATATGTAAAATTTTCAAAACCTACAAAATTTCCAAAATTATCAATATTTACAACATTTTTCAAATTGTCGAAAACTGAAAAATTTTCGAATTTCTGAAAAACTCTATGTTCAAACTTCCACAATTGCCCAAACTGTTCGACTTCTACCACGTGCAATAATATATTATGAACATAATACGATCATATTCGATTAAGCAAAAAATTGCCAATTTCTAGTAACAATTAAGTTTAAATCGATTTCAAATTGAGCGATCGCAAAAAAGGGTAAAGAATGGCTAGTCGAAAAAGCCCGTGGCAGATAACGCGCATTATGCACAACCCGAGCGAGAAGCATTGCACAAGTTTTCAATCGCGCGCCGATCTATAACTGCTTTGAATCGGTAATTCCCAGCTTAATGAAATCATTAAGCTGCTAATTGATTTCGTGTTGCTCGCCGCTGAGCCGGCCCAATCGAACAAGATGTTTCCCCCAAGGACGCTTTGTTGCGAAAATATCGGCACATGTTTTCCCGTTTTTCCGCCAATCAAGGGCAAAGAAAAAGGGTTCGTTTTTTTCTACTTTCTCTATACATTTTACACCATTCTTTATCAAACTGCAGTCTTACTTTCAAGACAAGATTATCTTGTCACCCTTCAGAAATGCTCAAAATTCCAGAAAAATCCCAAAATTTCACACTCAAACCTCAAATCCAATGTCAAACTTATAATGGATACTGCAATTTTTTGTGCAAATACCGAACTGATTAACTATTATAATTTATACTCAAATTCGACTAATTCGTCTACTGAAAAATAATTCACTATAGGAGAAATGACTGACTGAATAAGTCGAAATGACTTACCGACGTGAGAGAAGGTGCGAACGGTGTTGGATGAGCGAACGTGGATGCCGGGTTTGGCGATGCCCACCGCGCCGATCGTATTCTGCTTATGGTAGAGCCGCTTCAGCGGGTCAGGAACGTACGAGCTGGCGGACTTATCCTGCAGCTGGGGCCTAGGCCGCTTCTCCAGGCCCAGCAGAGACAGGAGAGTGGCCTCCACTTCGGCCCTGCCGCCGTCGCCGCTACTGCTATCGACTCCTTTTTCCCCGTTAATGTTGCTGCTGCTCGCCGCGATCGCGCTCAGCAACAATCTCAGCAGCAGCAACATGCGCATCCTGATGACAACTCTGCCACGCCTGAAACACACAAAACATTTTTTTTTTACACTTGCACAAAGATGGCCCTTTTTCATACACGAAATGTGTGCGCGAAATGCCATTTTTCATTGATATAGTACAGCAGTGCGAAATAAGTTTGCGCAAAACGCCATTTTGCGCACTGTTTTTGGAAATATTTCCGCACCATTTTTGAAAATTTTCAAACCGTGTAGAAATTTCGACATTTTAAGAAATTTTCATAAACTCCACACATTTTTCAACATTTCCAAAATTTTCAACATTTCTCAAATATTCAAAATTTCGAGATCTTCGAGAATTTTCAAAATTTCTGAAATTTTCATAATTCATAAAATTTGGTGAATGTGTATAACTTCCGGAATTCGCAAGTTTACAATAGTGTTGTCAATTTCCAAAATTTACGAAAATTTCAAAAATTTTTAAAATTTCCGAAAATTCCCGACAATTTCGAAATTCTCAAAATTTCCGCACATTTCCTAAAACTTGTAAAATTTTTTCACTTCTCAAAATTTCCTAAAATTCCCATAATTATCAAAATTTCCAAAAATTTTCAAAATTTTTAGCATTTCCAAAATTTCCAAAAATGACCAAAATTTTAAAAAATGTTTACAATTTTAAAATTTCCTAAAATAAATTTCTAGGATTATCAAAATTTCGAAAAAATTATGAAACACTCGACTTCGGCTAGCACACTCTCGACTCCGGCTCACGCACTCGACTTCGGATGCACACACTCGCTACGCTCGTGCGTTCGCCTGCGTCTCGCGCGTTCTCCTTCGTCTCATTGTGCGTTCGCCTCCGTTTCGCGTGTTCGCCTCCGTCTCATGTTCCAAACTTTACACTCACGGAATAACCTATTTTGCGCACTTGTTACATAATGTACTATTCCCTGGTTACAATCTATGCGAAAAAGAAATCCTTAACAGTGGCGGATCACAATAAAAAAAATGGTTTGGTAGAAATTACTAATTTTCATAGTTGTTCGTGGGCATCAAGTAGTAACGGCTTACATTTGGTAGTTTGAAAAAAATATATCATAATTTTGAGTTTTTAAATGATTTTTATAATTTTAGGAATTTCATTTAATTTTTGCAATTTTGCGTGTTTTTTAATATTTTTCACGTATAAATTATGCAGATTTCTCAAAATTCACATCAATTTTCAAATCGCGGACAAATGTTCGAATTTAATAAATTTTAAAATGTGCCGAATGTCAGATTTTATCCAATTATATCGTGTTTTTGCATATTTTGATGATCCTTTTACAATTCTCCGAGTTTTTACAATTATTGTTCTAACTGTTAAACATGGTTGACGTATTGCGGAAAAATATGAAGATTTTGAGATTTTTGCAAGTGTTTCGATCTTAGTAAGTTTTGTAAATTCTAGTAATATTGCAAAAATTACGACAAATTCCATTGTTTCGAAAATTTCGAAAATGCTTTCATTTTTGGACTACACAGATTTTTTTCGAGAACTTCAAAAAATGCTGTTTTTTTTCACGAATGCAAATTCGAATTCTAATTCGGTTGTGTGTAATGTGAAATATAATTTAGGGTTTTTTGTGCTACATATAGTAAAATGTAGGTGAATTATAATAATTTCATTCACAATATTCTATTAATTCTTTCAATATTATAGCACTATCTTCTATTTACATCACTATATTTACCGTACAGTACAGCAGCTAGTCAAATATTTTTATTAATAACAGGCATATAGTATAAAGGAAATAAATGTTGAAAATAGGAAATTTTGAGAATTTAGAACACTTAAAATATTTTGAGGATTCTAAAATTATTAAAAGTTCTGAACATTCTTAAAAATTGGAAATCCGAAGGATTTATAAAATTTCAAAAATTCGAAAGAACTTACACATTTGTCCAAATTTAAATCTCTCGAAAATGTAGAAACTTTGAATATTTTACCAATTTCTACAATTTCAGAAATTTAAAAAATTGTAGTAATTTCGAATGTATCAACATAATTTGAAAAACTTTTGGAATTTTCAAATATTTCTATCTTCTCTAAATTTTTCCACTGGCTCGTTCGGCCGTGAACATTTTTCAGTTTACCCACTATATAACTTAATCATAACTCCGTAAATATATGAAGGGTTCCACTTCAAAAAACTAATAATTTATGTATATTATCTATCTCACACTGATCCCTACATTACTATATTTTCTACTAAAAATTACTAGACCGTGTTCCTAGTGCAGCATTGACTAGCAAAAATTGGTAGGACCCCTAGTCAACCCCAGACTGACTAGGGGTTGCAACGCCAACTTCGGGGGTATCAATATTCGCTGTTGCAACCGGCGTAAATTTCACGGGCGCGCGCTGGGCCGATCAAAATCAACGACGAATCAATTTCGGGCCCGATCAAGACGTCGGGGCGGGCTAGTAGTAGTCGCGGTACAAGGGTACACGGTAAGCAAATTCGTCGAAGTGCCCGACGTGGGCCAGGCAAAAAAGACGCGGCCCGATCCACCGATAGGACCCTAAATCGGAGCCGAGGGATCTCTTTGAGGGTCGCCGCCCGCCTGTACCCATGCCCACAGAGATTGAGATTTCGACCTGTAACCTATTTATTATCCTTGCTCGACTTTTAATCGCCCTACTCTCTTACCCTTCATTAACATAAGTAAATAACTACTCAAAAGTCGAGCATTTTTTTTTGTCAGACTAATTTTGCAGCAAAAAAAGTTGGCCACCGAAAAGGTTTTCAAAAAAGTTCTTTTAACACAGGCCCGTGCGCACGGGGAGTTATTTAGAGGTTCAACCCCCCTCCCTCCCCACCCTCCCCCCCACCCCGCGCTGCCATTGACAAATTTTTTTGATTTTAGAAAATGAGATTTCTTTCAGACACTTTTCAAATTATTAACAACAATATGAAACAAATAATAAATAACAATAGTATATTGTGCGACTAGTGGGAGAAAGAAGAGATTCCACTCGCGTGTTGCCACACTCGCTACGCTCGTGCGGCCATCTTTACGCTCGAGGAATCTCCTCTTTCTCCCACTAGTCGCACACAATATTTTTTTCAACAACCGCGAGAAATATGTGATTTCGTGGCTCTGCTGAGAGGGGGGAAATAATGGGTTAACTGATTGATTGACGCAACAATCGCCCTCAGAGTTCTAATAAAATACTAATTGTATCAAGTGGCCAACTCAAGGCAGTGACGCCATTTCGAGATCCGGACCGTCTGCATAAGTATTCGCCCGAAATCTCAAAATGGCGTCACCTGCGTGTTGGCCACTCAAAATTTCGCGATGCCTTACATTGTCGAAATGATAACGTCTTTTATTCCTTTCCGCATCGTGTGTTCATTTATTGAAAATCGCTGAATTAACTTGTTTCGGATGTGAAACAGTGTAAAATAGTAGTAAATGTAACGGAGCAATTATTGCAACAGTTATCAATCACGAAGGTGGTTTCTATATCGTAATATCTCCAACCGTGCGTAAACGGCCGCTAAACTGAGCGTGACTGAGTAAATAGCTATAGGTCGTTAAGATGAGCGTGGGCGAAGAGCTTATTCGCCCACTAGTGGGCGAACGAGTTCATCACTCGTATGCCATACGTCAACAATCAGGTAATCCATTATTTTGTCCAATAACATAAAATAAACCTCTCGTTGACGTGGATTGTGGACTTGAGTCAGTTTTTCCGTTGCACGTCAAAAGTGAGAAGCTGAATAAACAACGAGTGATAATCGGTTAATCGGCGATGACGAATCGCGATAAAATGGCGAAAGAGCGGAACAGTTTCCCGGGGCGATGAGAGGGAGAGAGAGGAGACGAGCGGAGTGAGGCGCGGCGGGAGCGGGATCAGATGGAGACGGCGAGGCTGGCGAGAACATTGGAACATTGGACGAAGCTCGTGAGGCTAGAGCCAAGCTGTCTGCTGGCACCACTTGTTACTTGAGCGAGCGAGCCAACTCGACGGCGACTCAGCGCCCGCGGGCGTGTGGCGCAAAACGAAGACGCTCGCCGGAAGGGACTTCGTTCCAGCTCGCGATATTATCGCCGCCGCCCTTTACACGCCGACTACATCCTCGACGTCCTTTTTTCCCATCTGCCCGTGAGATTAAAACATCACGCGCGCCCAATTTTCGGCCATGCGAGTTAGTTCTCAATCGGACCAAGTGGAATTACACTCGGAATCAGTGGAAACTCGGACACTGATGAAGGGAGAAGAATTAAAAAGGTCTCTCTTGAGGGACCGATGAGAAACCTCGACTGATTAATCAGTCAATATTCGGACTCTACTTTCTTAGTGTGAAAATTTGTTTTTGAAAAATTCGCAATTAAAAAACTCCATTAAGATCGTATCTTTGATTGTCGAGTTTCCGAATTTTTCACTGAAAATTTGTGTAACTGTAATTGAACGTGATTGTGATACGTTTGCAAATTTTTGAGTCGACTAACCAACTGCGAAAAAAAATATTTAATGGCAAAATCGACTCAAAATACACAGGGGGTATAGGGCTCAAGACACTATAATATTCATTATATTGAAAAAACGAGTCCGGATGTTCCAATATAAAATACGCGAAAAGAAGCGCCGCACGTCGGCTATTTTTTGAGAAAAATGACAGTTAGAATGAGTAGATATATCACATAAGCAGACACTACCTCGTGCTCCCATTGGCTCTCATATGGGGAATTGTATTGTGATGTGGATTGTGATATGCATAGAATATATGGTATGAGTACAATCCGGAAAAACTTTTGGAATCGATGGTACCAAAGATACGATCTTAATTGCAAAATTTTCTACAATTACGAAACACCGAAATTTCGAAGCTTTTGAAACTCCTGAGCTTCGAAGCTTCAAAACTGTTCAAAACTTGAGAACTTTCGGAATTTTCAAAACTTTGAAAATCCAATGATTTTTCGGATTATATGTGTATCATATATCCATATAGATATCCTCTATGTCTATGCAGATCACAATACACATCACAATAAAATTCCCTATGTGACAGCCAATGAGAGCGCGAGGTTATATCTGTTTATGTGACATATCTACTCATTCTAGCTGCCATTTTTCTCGAAAACGACTATTTTTGACACACAAGCGTGATTTTCAAAAAAAAAACTAACCAGAGAAACATGAAACTTTGGACACTATCGAAAATTCTAGACTCATTTTTTCAACATACTGAAAATAATATCTTGGGCCCTATATCCCGTATATTTGGAATCGACTTTGACACTGAATATTTCTTTTCGTGATCAGACAATCCATACGAAATTTCTCAAACATATCACAAGTACGTTAAATAAGACTCGTACAAATTTTCAGAGAAAAATTCAGAAAAACGAAAATCGAAGACACGACCTCAAAAACTTTCAAACTTCAAAATTGTTCATTGTCTAAAACTTGTTCAAAAACGAAACTGGGAATATAGAGGTCTGCACTTGCTTTCGCATTTTTCAATTAGTCAATATCAATTCTTCGAGTGGCTTGTACTTTATAATTAGAAGTGAAAAAGTGTGGCCGCCATTTTGGTACCGTCTGCCGTTTACGCGTCCAAGTTAGCCATTTTTAAGTGTTTGATTGTGCTTCGAATAAGTAATTTTCGGATATTTCACGGTTACCGAATGTTCGCTAAATAAATTAGTATAAAATTACTAACACATACTGACGTCTGACAAATTCGACTCAAGAGAAGAGATAACGATTTCAAGTATAAACAGAATACAAATCAAGCAAATAATCCGCCAAAAAGCATTGTTCCCTAATCATCACCAACTCGCACTCTTCAATTATCCAAAAGAATCACACTTTCTCAATATAAATGCGGGCCCCAACCAGACATCACAAAATCAAATTCAACCCTTTCAATCTCTACATTTCCATTCAAAAATTCATTCCGTTGTAGTTGCTTCGCAAAAGCAACATCATCTGCGCCGATTATTCAGGAATGCGGTTTAGTTTTTACCGGGTGACATTGTACTGCTCGGCCGCTTTACCCGCAATAACATTCCTGCAGCAGCACTTGCAAAGCTCGCTAAGTCGCGACTTTGTTAGTTCCACCCAACGTCTCAATACAACGGCGGCCCCTCAAAATTCACCCCGCGACGAAAGAAATAAACAACAACTGAATCCGGACCTTCCGCGACGGTGTAGAACAATCTCGGCTGATTAAAAATAATTGCCGCTCGCGCGCAAGAAGCCACGCATATGTGCTAATTGACTCGGAACGCAGGATTCGACTCGTGCTCGGCTTTTTTCGAGCCGGCGACCGTCATTTCAGCGGCATTAATCGAAGCCCCTAAACCATCCGCGGCAATTAATTTCTTGCCGTTCCTGCTCTGGCATTCCGTGTCGATTTCAATAGATGCGCGGACGAAACGTTCAAATTCTCGCAAGTGTAATGAACCCACACTTCCAAACATTTTCCGATCTTTCATTTGCAAGAAAACAAGTTGTGCGAAAATGCATGAAAATGTATGAAAAAAAAACATGTGTTTCGCATAAAAATAAGCTGGAAGGACGTGAAAGCGCTTTCTTTTAATCGGCAGGCTCACCTAGCTACGATGATTCCGGCAAATCCCGCGATCTCGCAGCAGCCACGGCATTTCACGAGGATAAATAAATCCCTGGAGCGCGAGTCGTCGCGAGTAGTCACTAGGGCACTCTAATCCAGGGAGGTACGGTCCGCGTGTAAGGGCAAGCGAGCCCGAGGTAAGGTAACGATACGAAAAACAACGTCGCACATTTCACTGCACACGAGCGGAGTTGACGATTCGACGTCCACTGGCCGACTGGTGACTGAGGCAACAACAGTTGGGGATAGGATTAATATTTAATTGCGCGCCTTCTCTCTCACCGAGTCGCGACTCGCGAGTGACTTTTCAGCGAGGCCACCACCGCCACGCTGTTTCGCGGACAAACGGGGCCCGACGACGACAAACTCGTCGACGCTTCGAACGATGATTGCGGCGCAAAGACTAAATGACCACTAAATTCAAAGAAAAACGTGGCCGCTGTTCTTCTGGGCCCTCTCTCGCGAGGCACATTCCTCGCTCCCGTGTAGTCCCATCAGCTCCCCCCCCTACCAACGCCTTCTTGACCGTACCCCCTCGTTTGCGTGTGTGCCCCTTCATGTATACGGGGTGTCCCGAAAATTGTGGTTTTCTTGATGGTGGGATCCGAGTTCCGCGGAAAACCCCCAAAAAACCATTAACATTTATGTTCGTAACAATGAACGACTACTTCAGGTTAGATTAGGCACTTTAGGAACCCAGACGTTTTTATGGTTTTTTGGGGGGTTACTACCGAATTCTGCGGAAAACCCCCCAAAAAACCATAACAATTTCTGGGTTTCTAAAGTGCCTAACCTAACCTGAAGTAGTCGTACTTTGTTACGAACATAAATTTTTATGGTTTTTTTTGCGTTTCCCGCGGAACTCGGATCTCACCGGTTTCGGTACCCACGCACGTGGTTAACCCCCTTGGCCGAGTCACGTGGACGGGTCATCTCCATTCGATCGTTGCACCCAGATCGCCGCGGTAACCCGCATGTCGTTCTCGGTTAGCGGTACTTCGAGTACCTTGGGTACACCGCGAGAACCGATTCGACTTTCACGAATTCGTCCTATCCTATGCATGCATCACTCCGAAACACATACGGTATACGATGTTACTCACGTGCACGCGTATCCTGAGCCAGACTGAGTTACGGTAAAACGACAGTGGAATTTGCGATTGATCCCGGGAGTGGATTAATCGTGTACAGTATGTTCCATCAATGCCTCCACCTATCGATATACCGAAATATATCGATTGCCCATAAGCGAAAATGCAAAATCTAATATGTATAGATATACCCAAGATACAATATCGATATATCGATAGGTGAAGGCATTAATGGAACATACTATACATGGCGAAATAGAAATTAACGATCGGGGGTCATTTATGGATGATTCGAGTTTGGGAATCTAGGAGATCGTTGGGGTTTATGATGTTGGAGAATGAGTACTTAAGGTGCTACGTTCGACCTGCCAATTTCACTTGGGATGTTGATGAAAAAAATCGCAGATGTTCTCGACAGCGTGCTGAGTGTATCTGCAAAATTGGAGAACGATCGACCGTACCGATTTTGCAAAAAAAAATCGTAAAGTTGTTATATGGGCGTAGTGCTTTTTTCCCGAATTTCTCTTAAACTACACTTAGGATTTTGATGAAACGTGATGAAAAGTTACAGAGTTGTGTTGTTCGCAAAAAGCGCTGCCAAATACGAATTGTTACAGTACCGTTTTCGCATAATTAGAATAATCGAACAATTTTATACATATATACATGAGATGTGTAGACATATTGTTCATGCTAAATTTCATGTATATGAAGTTAGCAGAATACGTCATTTCATTGCGCCGAAGTTTACCACAGACGTAATACCTTGAGGGTGCGCGTAGGAGGACTATAAGGGCGTCAGAGGGCATGTAGGTCGTCTATGGAGGACATGTAGGAGTAGGACAGTTAGAGGGAGCATGGGGAAAAACATGTAGGGAAAACAGACATGGTAGAAGTGGAACAGTGTATGTGCAATTATGAAAAGTCTTTTGGATTATGGTTTTTATGCAAAATTCGGGAATTCGGAGAATTTTGGAAACTAAGATGATTATGGAATTTCGGGAATGTATGTATGTGGGTTTTTTTTACTTTTGACGATTTTTAATGTTTTGATGATAATTTTGACAATTGTGAGAATTTCGGAAATTTCGAGGATTTGAAAAATGTTGAGAGTTTTTACATTTTTGGGAACTTTTCAAAGTTTGGATAATTTTGAGTATTTTTGTTATCGCGGAACGTGAAAATATTGAGATTTTATAGATTATTTTGTAAATTTAGATAATTCTGCAATTTTTGAACTTTTTGAGAATTATGAAAGTTTTGAGAATTTGGAGAGTTTTCGAAGTTGAGAGTATTTAGAAGATTTTGATTATTCTGACATTTTGAAAGTTTTTGGAAATTCAAAAATGTTACCATTTTTAGAAATTTTCGAAATTGTCACCATTTTGTAAAATTTTAGAA
>JAPYZK010006615.1:0-24752 GCA_030522785.1 Platygaster equestris
TACCTACAAATGGCCGACCAAGAACATTTTATCATATATCTATACATATATTTAATGGCGACGTTCAATTGGGGTCATCCCCACCTATCCTATCAGCTATCCAGTGTATATTACAGATCAGTGGTCATGACATGTCATGATGTTAAGTACAAAGGTGTGTTTCCACCGAAGATTCATTTTCATGTGTACTGTTCCGCCATTTTAGTTTATGTTTGTGAGTCTAGGTTTGAAATGTTTCCCGCCGCAATTTCCTATTGGCTTTCGGGTTAATGGCGGCATTTTGGAAGAGACGTGATTGACCATTGGAATTCACTTTTGAATTCACATCATGCTTCTGACCCTTCTGACTCGTGAGTACTCGTGATTTTGGCAATTCAACATTTGACACGCAAATCACCGAAATTTGCATATTGTAAAAAGTTGACAATATGCAGTCGGTAGTAGTCAGATGGCGCGTCAAGTACGAAATTGTCGAGTTCTCGGGTCTCTCGATCGCGAATCTGCGCGAATCTCAGGGGAGAGGGCCCAAGAGGTCCCGTGCAACGTAATATTGAATCAAACCCCGCGCAGCAGTCAACTGTTTGCCGCGGCGAGGTGAGGTTGTAGCGTGATAAAGTCGTGAAATCGCGGTATAGATAAATAAATCGCGAAGTGTGAAGTGGGGCCGTCAGGCCGAAAATGGCGGAACGAACAAAACCAACGGGGCCGGCCTCCCGGCCCGTCCCCATGAAACTCTTCGCGACCTGGGAAGTCGACCGAACCCCGCCAAACTGCATCCCGAGGTAAATTCCCCCTCCTCCCCGCGAGATACGCGCTTTATTCTACCGTGCCCTCGCCCTTTTTTTGCAACGTCCTTTTGTTTTAACGTTTTATTGTCAGAACGGTCAAAACGTCAACGCTTGAGTTTTTTGGTGTCGGTGATTAATTAGCGGGTGACATTTTTTTTCGATGTGATTTTGGAAGGGCTCCGGGGGATACTTAGGCTTGGATGAGGTATTTTTGTGGCACAATTTCAGTGATTTTATGGGAAAATAAGGATGTTTTAGTAATGGTGCGACTACATCAGGGTTGTTAAGTGGGGTTTTTATAGTGAAAAAATTGGTTCTAAACAGGTAACATGTTTATGTCTATAATTATTATGTATTTTTAATCGAAATGTAGGATTTGATTAATTTTAAAGTAGAAATAATTTGTAGGTCATACTATTTATATTTATTTATTAGTCATTTATTATTGTAATTTATAACAAATATTTATTATGAATTTGAAAAAAATATGAAATTTGAATCAAGAAATTTTTAGAATGTGATATTATTCATAAACTATTAATTATTGAAAGTTACAATAATTGTCAGATTAAACATTTTCAAAGACTGATAACTGAAAATTTACAAAATTAAAACTAAAAACTAGACAGATCTAAATTTTTTAATTTTAAACACTATGAATTCAGAAATTTAAAAATCCAAAAATTGCAAAAATTGAATGCGAACATTTTTTGAGTCGGATATTTGAATTTTGGAACACTAAAATAAAAAATTAGGGAATTAATATTGTCGATTCTGAATTTCGAAAATGCTTCCACCTTCCAGTGTCGAAAAATTCCCAAATTCTAAAATTTCGATGTTTCAGATTTTTAATCCAAACCTTCTGATCCTGAAAATTGTGAGCACTGAAACAAATAAATACGAGAACTAAAAAATTCAGAATTTAAGTTTTTTATACCTTAATAATTTGGGAACTAAAAGTTTATCTAGCTTGAAAATCCTAAACTGCAAATTAAAACATTGGAAAGTTAACAGTTGAATTATAAGTCATTAAATAATAAGTATTCTGTTCATGAATAAAATCTGAATTCATAAAACTTGTAATTTAGGAATTATAATCGGTTTTTTTCTCGCAATTATGTTGTATTCTGTTCATGAATAAAATCTGAATTCATAAACTTTGTAATTTAGGAATTATACATATGTTTTTTTTTCTCGCAATTATGTTGAATGAGGATTCTAATACTATAGAGTCGTCTAATCAGTATAATACAGAGACCAGTAGGAATTATCGCGTTTTACAATGTTGGCGCTTTTACAGCACAGAAGCCAGTAGCAGTGGCTTTATAGGATCTGCGTGCTTCGCGTGAATATAGAACGTCGGGACGATGACTAACTCGTAACTATCGCAAATAAAAAGGGGAGATAGCATTGAACGGTGGGTCGGTTGTTTTTCATGAAAGATAGGCTGTTGTCGGATTGTTTAAACGTTAAAATCCGGGCAGTGTACACCCAGATCTTGTACCAGTATCACCGAATTTTTTAGAATTTTTTCGGGCTTGGCAGCTAACTTCACAGAAAACTTCCAAGGTCCTCTATTCACAAGGTCTGAAAATATTTCCTCGTCATGAAACTTTGAAGCACTTCGAATTTCGAAGTGAAATTTTCAAGTCCACGAGTTTCAGAAGAGTCCTGCAATTTTTTCGAATGCAAAATCTGCAAAATTTAGTGAAAGCTGAGGTTCTGTACTATTTAAAAAATCATAAACTTAAAATTTACGAAATATCGATATAGTAATCATTTTCACAGATTTTCTTCAGCGTTAAATTGAAAATTTCATCAGTACGTAGAATAATGAAATATGGAAATTTCATAAGATAATAAAATTGACAATTGATTAACGTAACATAGTATTTACATTTTTACATTACTAGTACGGTAAAGACTACTTTACCGTACCCTTTTACGGTACGAAAACGTTTCTACCGTACTCGTAACGTACAATATCGTACATTACTCGGACAAAAAATCATTTTCTCACTCGTGTGATTGTAGTCCTCGGCTTCGCCTCGGACTACAACCTTCACACTCGTGGAAATCATTTTACCGTCCTAGTAATGTAATATACTCTAACATAAGATTTAATAAATCGTATTTTAATTTCTGGATAATTGCAGCTTCTTGAATCGCATATTTCGTAATCGAGTGTTTTTTTACTCGTAATAATTTTAAACTTATGCAACATTAATATTCGGAGCAGATTTTGAAATACGGAAGTAGAATGCAATTGAGAGAAAGTGTTAGAATCGTTCAGGGAACGATAATTTCGAGTGTTCTCAAACATGACGACTGACTGAATAATTAGATATGGTTTTCAGGTACTCTATAAAAGATTCAAAGCATTTACATGACTCATAAATAAATGATTATCTTTGTCAAAACATGATAAGGCACCCATAAAAAATTCTCATTTTCTTTCACGCACAGTTTGTTATTTTTCATGTAACCAGAGGTCCTAGATAGTTCATTCTTTTACTGTTGATTTCTAGGTTTCGCAGTTATGCATCAAAATATATGATACTTGTTCAATTTTTTTACAAGTTTTGTGATTTTTGCTTTTTATTTTATAACTTCCCGTTTTTGTAAACTTTTCGTCAAATACTGTTTGTTCAATGTTAACATAAAAATTATAGGTGATATGTAATACATAAGTCAACCAGAAACAGATAAATTTTTCAGTCAATTTTTTATGAAGTCACCTCGTAAGATTAGAAAATTTTACGAGATAAGAATTTCCAAGATTTGCCTTTCAACATTCAGAAGTTGAAAAACTTGAGAACTAAAATTATAAACTAGATATTCCAAAACTGCAGTTACAATATTCCGATTTCGAATGTTGTATGGGAAAATTCGAAATCTCGAAAAAATTGAAATTTCAAATGTATAATTAGGAAGTCCACGATAACGATTTCGTCAAAAATTTCTGACTAGTGAAACTCGAGGGACTCCTAACTTTTCTTTTAGCCACCCCGATTCCAAATAAAAAATGCCTTGTGTTCTCAAACTTGTCACAAATTAATCCTCTCTTTCAATCTTCCTTCGAAAAGTATCTTAGGCAAGACAAAAGCGGCCCTGGTTCAATGAAAAAAATCACTCCCACTTAGAAGTTCGAGGCAAAACATTTTTCTTGTGTCCTTTCAAGCATGGAAGCTAGTTCCCTGACATTTACGAAAAAATGTCTGGACAGTCGATCCTCGGCGATGAAAATTGTTGTACGTTCTTCACGTCGCTTTGCGCGTCATTTTTCTTTCGGCGGCTGACAAGAGCGTGCTCTTGTCGGTTCCACAATGTAGGTCATACAAGAAAACCGCTCTTTTTGGAACAAGAGCGACCGTGACGATCAATCGCGAGGCGCATTTTCGCCCGAAGTGTAACTAACCACTTTAACTCTCGCCGGTTATTCTTATTCCCATTTTCGAAGTAATCTTGGACCTTTTTTGAGGCAATATTGACCCAGTACCAACCCAATTTTGACGTACAGGCCTAATTTTGACTCATTCTTCATGAACCGATTCCGATTTAATTTCAGTGTGACTTACATCTATTTTCATAGCAACGTAGCAAGCACGTAGCCAGGGAGGGGGCTAAAGCCCCCTCCGAAATTCTGGGAAATTTGAAAAATCTAGCACATTGCAGAAAAGTATATTTTGTAAAAAAATAGTAAAACAATATTGATTTTCACAAGTGTCGAAGTTTTCGAGAAACTAGATAATTTTGAACATTTTCAGCATTTCAAGATTTTCAGCAATTTTGGGAATTTTCAGAGTTTGGAGGATTTCGAGAATTGCACAAGTTTTTAGAAGTTTGAAAATTTTTCAAAATTTCAGCATTTTAAAAATTTCGAGGTTTTAAAGTTTTTGAAATTCTGGAAACTCGCAATTTTTTATAATTCTTGAAATTACGAGAATTTTACGAATTTCTGGCATTTCGAGACACTTAATAATTTGGAATATTTTTAACATTTCAAGATTTTTAACAATTTTGAGAATTTTTAGGCTTGAAGTATTTTGAGGATTTCGGAAGTTATTAAAAGTTTGAAAAGTTCGAGAGTTTAAAATTTTTTGTAAATTTCAGAGATTTGTAAAAGTTTCGAAAATTCTGAAAATTTAAAATATTTTCATAATTCTTGATGTTAGGAAAAATTTACGAATTCTTCACATTTCGAGAAACTTAATAATATGGAACATTTCGAGATTTTCAGTAATTTAGAGAATTTCGAAAGTTTTTAGTTTGACAATTTTCAGAATTCCAAGAATCTTCAAAAATTTCAGAGGTTTAAAAAAGTTTCGAAAATCTTAAAAATTGAGGCAGTTTTCATAATTCTCAAAATTTTTTAAACATTACATTTTTCTAAAATTTCCGTCAACTTTTGTTTAGTTGGAACATTTTTAATATATTTCAAGCTTTTTTACTATTTCGATGAATTTCAAAGTTCAGAGGATTTTAAAAAATTTCAGAGATTTCAAACACTTACGACAATTCTGAGAATTAAGGAAATTTGTATAATTCTCTAAAACTTCACTTTTTAAATTTGTTGAATTAATTTCGAGTGAAAATCACCTTAGCCCCCCCTCCCCCCCCGAACGAAATTTCTGGTTACGTCTTTGCAACGTAGCCACAGTTTTGAATGAAAATTTGCCAAATTCAAACTTGAACATTTCTTAATTCAAAACGTATTCAAATTAATCATTAACCTGTAGTTACCAGGTACCATTGGCACATTTACCTCAGAACGCTTCGGTATTTACTGCTATGTCATGATCGCACGTGTTGGAATCTTCGGTCCGCACCTGTGCAAAGTGGCACGATCGAAAGTGTCCATGAACAATAAAGACGATTGATGTGCAGTTTCACTTTTCATAGATTAAAGAGTGAAATTACGTTTGATGTTCTAAAAAGAAATGCAAGGATTCGGTATAGCAATGGAAAATAGCGTGTCACTGACTTTGATGCAACGAGGCATTTTAGATTTGAAATGTCGTGGCTGTAGTGGAGAGACAATTTTTTTGGGTGTTTTTGAGAATGATGCAGATGTTTTGGTGACTGAAAAAAAGTTTGCCCATTTTATAACTGTCGTGACACAATTTGTCCAATAATCCCAAAAATACGATCAATTACGTAGTTAGGTTTCGATGTGCTCGATTAAAAGTTTCCTGTTTCTTTCATTTCCGTCAATTATAGACGAAGAAAATTAATCTCAATCAGGGAAAATCTTTTCGATACAAAAAAAAAAACGTATTAGATCGAATGAATGAGGGGAAAAACTATTGAACAGGCGTCAATATTTGGGGTATAAAAGAAAGGGGACTGGGTTTTTTGCTATCAGATTAATGAATAGACGAACTTCCTAGTTACCGTCAACTTGATTTACTATTATCGCAGGGGGGGGGGGGGGGGGGGGGGGAGGATTGGGTTGATTTACTATTGGCGCGGGGGGGGGGGGGTGGCGACAGTTGGCATCGGAAACTCACATGACGCAATCATTGTGCTGCAATGCGGAAAAAAATGTCCTCGGGATGAGAATTTTCGAAACATAAATTATTGTATTATTATGTCGTTGAGGTTGTAATCTTATCTTTCCAAGCACTGTCGCTCTGTAAATAGATTTTCTATGTTTGCTGGGTAGAACGAACGCAACTGCTCGAGGTACGTTAATTTTGTCTAATTACGAAAATACAAGTAAATCAAGGGATTCAATATTATCGTACGCAAAGAGGATTATTTAAATAAGACATCGAAAGATTTGGAAAAACAGGCATTCCAAGCTTCGGATCTGGCAACTGAAGTTTTTAATGAGTTGGCTAATCAAATGATCATGAGTGAATGAGTAATATTTTCTTGAATCATTTGAGGTCTCATGTAATCAATTCTGTTCGTGTACCGGATATGATGAGCGTAATATTGACGAGGCAATTTTTGCTTGATACTTGGAGATAATTACCACGAGTTATCATGATAAATGCCAGGTCTGCAGTTGAGTAGATAATCGGGTAAAAGTTTGATAGGAAAAATCGATTTCGAGCTCAACACGTTTCCGACGTAATTAGCGTAAAATTTGCAAAACATTTCGAGTTTTTGATAAGAGCCCTGTCGCGAAAGTTTGGCGAAGTTGGAAAAAAAGGTTTTCTCTTATGTGTTGACGGAGCCGATATTGATAATAAACCGTGGTCGCGGATGTGGCCTTGGCCCCAGGTTTGGCCTTTTACCAAAACCCGTAGCTGAAAATGAACTTATCAAATCCTTTCTCACGTGCTCGTTTACTGGTTTAGAAAATTTTTAGTGCTCATTAAGTTAAAAAAATTTTTTAAATACTATAAATTCAAAAACTCCAGAACTTTCAACTTTTCTGAAGCTTTACAATTTTCAAAAATTCTGAATGTTCAAAAACTCCAAAAGTCATCTAAGTTTATTGAAATTACGGAATTTTTAGAACTTAGGGAATTACTGGAACATGAAAATTCCCAAAATGAAACAATTTTTCAAGTACAAAATCTTGAAAACTTTAAGCTTCTTAAAAAATCTCTAAAATTTCAAAATTTAAAAACTGTTGGACTCATAACATTTCCGAAACTAAAACTTCAGAACTTCATAACTTCGAAATTTCAGACTTTGAAAAATTGTATAAATCGAAAAATTCCAGAACTTGCAAATTTTATAAAGCTTCAGAAGTTCAAAAAATTGAAAATGAATAAAAACTTCGAAATTTACCCAAGTTCGTTAAAACTTCAAAATTTAAAATTCAAACCCGTGAAATTCGAGTTTTATCACCGTTTTACCATCTCCATAATTTTCACAAATAAACCTTTGAGTTGCAGTTTTGACACGTCACTTAGACCTTTCAGACTTATTTCGAGAACTTTTTTATACCCTCCAAACTTGAAAACTACTCCTGTATCGCTTATTTTACTGGTGTTTGTTCGATGGTCGTTGAATTTGAATACTTAGAGTGTACTCTCAACTACAGTACATTCTTGTGCAAGCTGGCATTGGTCATTTCGTCAAAATCGACAATTGCCAGTGTGCGCAACACAGTACTTTTCTTCACGATGGCCGAAAAATACACTTAATGTACCAATTTTGAGGTTAGAGTGAAGAAAAATATTATTTCGACGATTTGGAACGACTTTGATTCATTGAATGCATAAATCTTCGGGAAATTTTCGAAACTTTCCAGATCCGAAAATGTAGGATATTTTGAGATGTTATGTTTATTGGGTATGAAGGTGAACAAATTTCGGGCATTGCTTTGTGCAAAAAGGAAGCCAATAGCTTGCAGTACATTTATTGCTTGGCACAAGCATGGGTGTCGGTCACGACTACGTCCCCAAGTTCAACGAAACAGACAAGGTTGCGCTTGCTATCGTCACGGGTGTGTTCACAGTGAACACGTGAATCGATAAAATACTTTTTATCATTTAAATTTCGTGTTTAGCGAGTCAGGTGAAAGGCCTACTGGAAAGTTAAGTAGCTGTATCACGATTCAAGTCAGAACTTGTATTACTGTAACTAAATATTACGAGGTTCAGAGCTACAAGGGTTGTAATAATCAAAATGAAACTTGTTTTTGCGTATCATTAACTTCATTTATTGGTTGATTAATCGTTGAATAGGGTTTTAAATTTTGTCGTGAATTTCCGATCTTATTCGCGATCTATTTTAGAGTTTGCAAGATGCGGATGCCTTTTAGTGATTCCCTGGTGATTCACCGTTCAAACAGTCGGCCTCTCACATTCTCCCCTCGATCTTGTTATTCTTTTTCGCGGTGCACGCAGAGAGCGACGTTTTTTCCTTCGTACAAAGAGCATAAGTCAACGATAGATTTATTTACGGAACTTCAGTTATCATGCGCTCGAAATATATTTTGAATTCAAATATTTTAGAAATTGCTTTCTTCTGGTATCAGTAATGTAACCCGTTAACAGAAGAAATGAATCACTTTTTCGAGGTTCGAGGTTACATTTGAATTTTGTGGATGGACTTTGAGGTACCGAGTAGCATTTTTTTAAATTATTTTCCAAAGCCTGTTTGTACACTTTAGTTGTAAACTTAAGTTTATAAACTTGGAAAATATCTTTTCTCCACGGCTCAAAACGTCAAAAATCGTATTTTCTCCACGTTGTTGGAAAAAATATAGTCCTCAACTTGTGCAGAAGGGCTTTTTTAACGAATGTTGCTGTGAATTTCGCATAGTGATACAGGTTATTGAATGAAGGCGAGATTAGTTCATCAAAGAATTTTATTTTCGAACTTCATTTTTGAAGTTTGTTGCACGAAAACTTGAACTGCGCAAGTTGGAGTTTTTCATAATTAGAATCATTAGTGGAAACTGATTTTTTCGGCTCCGAGTCATCATTAAAATTGTCTAATCAATTAATTCTTTTGCGAAGTGATTTATTGGGTAATCCAAGGTTAGGTTATAGGCACTGTAGCAACGCATTTACTTTGATGTGAAATTCAGAGCAATTTTTGGACTCGTGTCGATATTCTTCAGCCTAACCATTATTTCACCCAAGCGTGAACTTCACACAAGAATTTTCTTCGTAATATCCCCTCTTTCGGATCCACATTGTTATCAGAAATTCAGTTATTTTCGGATCCATCAAAGTGAGGTTGTTTGATGTTCATCATACCCACTCGCTTCGAAAATTGATCGAATTTTTAGATAATTTGTAAAGCCATGCGCAAAACGGGTTTCGAATGTTTTTCTTCTACATAGTATAAAATGGAAAGGAACAAAGTATTTGAAGGTTTACAAGAGTTCAAAATCTAGGCATGTTATTTTCAGAAGTCTCCGTAAAAAAACGAGTACTTCGAAATCTGTAAACAAAAAATTATTGATGTTAATATTATTGTCCTGACCTCAACGAAGAATCGTCATTCGCTCCATTGTTCATTTTAGTCTTCAATAATCGCCTGAAGTTTCCAAAATCATCGGTCACTTCAATGCAATTGAAAAATGATATTTTGTGCAGAAAATTTTGGAGGAATTTTTTGAGAAGCTCTCATTGATATTTTGCATACGAAACCCTGACGCATATCGCTCTGAATTCAGATTGTAGTTACTCATCATGAAACAATTTTTTCGTTGCGCGCAATTGCTGGCTGCACCACGCGCACATCGCAATTACGCGCTTCTGCCTTCAGTTACGAAATTCGCGGACACTTTAATTGATACGCGCAAAGTGTCGCAAAGTCGAATTGGCGCAGTGCGCAATGCTAATTGAGAATCGGAGACCTTCGGCGATCAAAACTTCATACACATGTACTTCGTATACGAAATTTGTCATGGAGGCAGGAAGCTCTTGTGGTCGTTGTCTCGAGCGTAAAAAAGTCTTCATTCCCTTTCGATTGGAAATTATAATAGGTACAATTTGTGAGAGTAATACGTGGGAAAAAATTTCAAATTGAAAAAGAATAGGGCAGTGGAATATTGTTATGAATACTTGGAAAACGAAAAATTGAAAGTTTAATCCATTTTGGTTTTTAGAGTTTTGTGTAGTCAGGTGCATTTTTTATGTCTATAGATGATAGAACTGCGAACAATGAATTCAGAATGTGTACTTTTTTTTCATTTCTCAAAATTCCGTTTTTTCAAGTTCGGAATAATATATACTGAAATTGAGTGGAATTTCGTTGATGTCCTGCAATTTTTTGGAAAGTTTTCGTAACTCTTTTTTATCATTATTTCGTGATAGTGAAGATATCAAATCAGCGGAAGATTTATTCAAACTTTCCATGTTTAAAACAGTGGAATTCAGTCCAGCTTTGCGGTAACTCGATTAAATTAATTAATGCAAAGACTTGAACAAGGTTAAGATGATTGAGGTAATTGCATATTAGAGAATTCGTTGTAGTAGTCACGGTGATTGAGGTTGCTGGGTGACCTGAAAAACGCAGACTTCGTGAACACCCTTCTTTATAAATATCATTAGAGTCCAAAGGTACAAAGAATCCTGTTGGTAATACGAAAAAAGAGTTACGAAATTCACAATTTTTTTACCGTGGAAATTTTAAATTCGAAATCCCAGCTTGGCAAATTCCCAAATTTTCGAATTTTTCTCTTTTTTAACCTGTAAATGTTCATCTTTGAATTTATTATATTACTGATTCCTACATTCCTTGACTTATAAATTGTCGACATCACAATTGTCAACATTCCAAAATTCACGAAGTTTCCGCTTTCAAAATTCCTACTTCGAAATAGCAGATTTGCCTATTTCAAAATGGTCAAATCTGTATGGGTCTCTTCTCTGAAACGCATCATTATCCTACCAAATCCAGATACATTATACTGTGGCGCACGACCATTTTCGGTCAATATACGACATGAATCGAATCAATTTCATCGATTTCAAGCAGAGTGAAAGACCGTTGGAAAGTTTTTGATCACTTGTATCGTTTCCTAGTGTCTTCGCAGAATGAGCGAGCATTGCGTGTAGTTGAAAAGGCTCGATAACAGACTGTAATGAAGGAACTCGAGGCTCGCGACGAACGTCTATTTTTACGCTTTTATACAAAAACTAGGAGATCGCATTGTCCATATTCGAAGCAGTCTGTACGAGCATATCATTTGTGGCACAGATATTGTGCCTGCGGAAACTCCTGTTGTGTTTCCCATCGTCTCGTGTACGTCAATATACTTTTGTGCGGGCTTTTCTTCGATAGAAAATCACATATTCCGGAGTACGCATCCAAAACATTGAGTGAACTGACTGATATTGACCCGATAGAAATTTCCCTTGAAATTCCATTATATTCCTGTCGCTATGACGCCATTATTTTCTAACAATCGCAAGGCGAGGAAGCCTGTTAAATAACTGAACAACAAGCACGTAGCCTGGGAGGGGGGTGAGTATACTTAGTAAAAGTATATTTTCAAAAAAATTGTTGAAGAATATTGATTTTCACAAGAGTCAACATTTTCGAGAAACTTCATAATTTTTAACATTTTCAGCATTTCACGATTTTCAACAATTTTGGGAATTCTCACAGTTTAGAGGATTTTGAGAATTTTGAATGTTATTAGAAGTTTTAAACTTTCAAAATTTCAATAATTTTGGAAATTTCGAAGTTGTTAAAAAGTGTTGGAATTCTAAAACTGCATACTTTTTTCATAATTGAAATCATGGAAAATTTACGAATTTTTAACATTTTGAGAAACTTAATAATTTGGGATATTTCTAACATTTCCAGATTTTCAACAATTTTGAGAATTTTCAAATATTAGAGTATTTTAAGAGTTTCGGAAATTATTGGAATTCTGAAAACTTCAAGAATTTCAAAATTTTCGTAAATTTCAGAGATGTGTAAAATTTCCAAAAATTCTGGTAATTTACATTATTTTTATTATTCTCGGAATGACTAAAATTTTACGTCTTCTTCACATTTCAAGGAACTTGATTATTTGGAACATTCCAAGATTTTTAATAATTCAGAGAATTTCGAAAGTTTTCAGTATTTTTCTTACGATAGTTACACAAATTCTAGAAATTTCAGAGATTCAAAAAAGTTTTGAAAATCTTGAGAATTAAGGCAGTTTTGATAAAACTGAAATTTGGAAAATTTCACGAATTTCCAAAGTTTCGAGAAACTTTACTTTAGTTGGAACATTATCATTATATTTCAAGATTCTCGACTATTTTGATGAATTTCAAAGTTTAGAGGATTTCCAAAATTTTCAACTTTTCGGAATTTTCAAAATTTTCGAATTTCGAGAATTTGTGTAATTTCAGAGATTTAAAAAAGTTTTTAAGATTCTGAAAATTTACAATACTTCGATAGTTATTGAAATTCCGAAGATTTTACGAATTTCTGAAACTTTGAGAAACTTTAATTATTCGGACATTTTGAACATTTCAAGATTCTCAACAATTTCGCGAAGTTTCAAAGCTTGCAGTATTTCGAAAATTCCAAAAGTCTAGAGAATTTCGACAATTTAAAGAATTCCAAAAATTTTGGGAATTTCAGAGATTTGATAAAGATCACAAAGTTCTGAAAATGCATGAAATTTTCCTAATTCCCAATAAAACGTTAGTTTTCAAACTTGTTGAATGAATTTCGAGTAAAAATCACTTCAGCTCCCTCTGAACAATATTTCTGGTTACGTCCTTGCTGAACAATATTCCTTAATCAAATCCAACGTTGAAATACAAAAGTCGAGCTCGCTTTGGTCGCAGCTTGCCATTGTTTGAGAACTTTACGAGCTTTGCGCTTCTTTTGTCTGGTCAAAATAGGCGATGGTTGTATTTTCGACTGACTTTGCTCTTTCAGTGACTGTCGCAATTACCATAAAATTCACATCAGTTTCGAGTCTTTGCAAAAAAGCAAGAGAAGAGCTTGAAAGCTCGCGTAAAGGGGTCACGAATCGATACGTCGTTTTTCGTATAGCATGGATGGAAATGCGTGACGAGCCGCGAGTCGTTGTTAGATTTGTGCCGCGTGTTCGGGGGATAAATGTTTAATGGCACGCCGTCTATTTATGCGGCGCCGTTGAGCGAAACAACAGCTCTGGCGCCAGCGCACGAGAACTTTCGTATCGCTGAATTTCGAGAGTACTATTATTTGCGCAATTACACTGGGGAAAAGTTATTCTACGATCGAGAAGTATGGTGGTTAGAAGAAAGTTTTTTTTTTTTTCGAATTCGGAAGTTTTGGGATCAATGGGAAAATTGCCTTGAAATTTGCAAGATGCAGTATTTGCATGAGTGATGTACTATTTGAACCTTTGCCTTGAATACGAACTTTTTTCTGGATCATTTCCAAAGAGCTAATCTGCAATTCAACATACTCTCCAACGAGTATAAAGCTGCACAACAGTGTAAGAATACAATATTTTCAAGTATGTAATAAATTGGGAGTATTTGCAAATTTTTTACGGTGGATTTTTGAATTTAATGCAATTTTTGAAAAATAATGTCAAAATCGATCAGATCCCTTCCAACCCCTTATTTTTCTGGCGATCGATCAAACTAATGAAAATGAGATTTTTTGTGTCTACAACTTTTCCAATATTTCTAACTCATTTTTTTCAAAAATGGAAAAATCATTCGATTAATTTTTTTTTCACTCCTTGATAAGTTTGGATCCGAGTTCCATTCGTTTTCATTATTCAAACCCGCGATATGAACTGGGAACGAAATTGTTGGAGTGGACATGACATATTAAATGCGACATAAAATAGTTAAGAGCCATGTGCAGTTTCGCTTTTGACTGTAAAAACCCTTTCTACTTGGGATTCGCGTCCTCGCAACGAGGTTCTGTAACTTTTGCACGTAGCAGTTTTCGAACATGCATGCGAGCGCTTCGTACAAATTGCACTTGCACGCTTGAATTACGTTTCCTTCCTGTACGCGAACACTTGGGGTAACTTTTGGCCGTCGTTAATCCGAAGTTAACAAAGTACTGCGTATTTGTACAGGCCAATAACGAGGCGGCAACTGAAAACGAGGTAATATCGCGTGATCCCAAACACTGATTACCGTCTGACGTTACGTCAAAACGTTACGTCCCACAATTTTTCGGGATAATTTTTAAAATTGTTCGATTTTGTTACCTGGTCTATTTCATTTACGATTGCCGTTCAATCATAACAAAAAAAGTTTTTAATCATGATTTTCAGCGTTTTGGAATAATTTTACTTATTCATCTAAATAATAGAACTTCACACATAATATTACTTATTCAAACTATTTCCAAAAATGCGAAAATTTTAACTTCCACTGTTATAGGACAAACATAACACGACCAAGCGAAAAATCCAAACATGGTACGATATTTTATTCTGGCACAAATCCAGCGAAAAAGACAAATGGGTATCGAATTACTCAATAAAGTATAACTGTAACAGTCAGGTGCAGTCGAACGTACATAATTCAATTTCAAGAAGGAAAGTTACGTCTCAAATAGAGATAATAAAAATTGAAGATTATATCGGTCGTCAAGTTCACCGATAATTTTTTCGATAAACAATACTTGTAAGATGATAAACTGAATATCTGCGAACAGAAATATTGAGAAGTGAGTCAATCATTTTCTAGTGCAAAAAATATCGGTGTTTCCTGTTTCTGGGGCTTGGAATAATTGTATCCGATTTGATAAACTCAGATAAAGTGAAATTGACACCCTTCTGTGCTAGCGCTAAGCTCCCAATTCCATTAGCGGTATTAATTTGTTGAACGAAGATTATGAAAACGTGTTGGAATCATTTACGAAGCAGACGAAAGTGCGCGAGTAAATTATTTCGAAGCGTCCAAATTAGTTGGCACGCTCGCTTACTGAAGATTTTCGGACCGTCTCGGCACTGACATTGGATTGTCGCGCTAGAGCGGTTTTTGTATAAATAAAATAAAACACGTGCTCCTTTTATGCGTCGCGAAATCCCGCAGTAATTATCGCGATCGAATTATGTGGCGGCGTGTTATTGAATTTCCTCGCGTTTTGAAATTGCTGGTACGTGACATAAAAGCGAGCGAAGGCAAGGAGAATAAAACAACGTGTTTTATATGGATTCTCTGTTTTCGACGTGTGAAAATACACTCTTTATTTTGTAGGATCCAGTTATTGATTGAGTTTGACGAGAGTTCGCAATCGACTGCGACTCTATTCGAAGTCGATTTAAATTTATTTGTGATCCGAGATGTTTCGTGGTGTCATGGGAATTTTTTTCTTTTCATAAAATAGCGTGTTTTTTTCGATTATGGATTTTGATTTCGTATTTTCAGTAGGAAGAAATTTTTTCATTCCAACTTTTACGAATCAGGAAATTTCTAGGTCTAGACAGTACATATTTATGCAGGTCGAGCGTCTTCTCTCGTATGCAAAAATTTGTTGAAACGAGGGAGAAGCTGCGAAACTCGCGTTTGGAGACTCTTACGTGATATTGATTTTGCATCGAAGCGAGTTCCAGAACGCTAGTTTTGAAGGAGATGAGAAAATGTTTTCATGCTTGAATAGCTCAAATTATTCGTAGGCTTCAGAACGCAAATTTGTGTGGGCTAGGGAAAAATTTTTTAGAGAGCCTTTGGGGGAAGTATTAAGATATTATGTAGCTTTTTAAACTGGAACTTCATGCACATGTCGGAATTTGTAGAAGTTATGGTTTATTGCGAAAGAGTCAGCAACTTTGAATTTCAACGATAGGCCTTTTTTATATTTCTTATATCGGTTCGTCTACTCTTTACGAAAAATGCTTAGATTTTAGAAAATTGATTGATTACATGGATGTGTCCAAATCTGTATTCGTATAGATTTCGTAGATTTTTTTTTTTTTTTTTTTTTTTTTTTTTTTTTTTTTTTTTTTTTTTTTTTTTTTTTTTTTTTTTTTTTTTTCTTTTTTTTTTTTTTTTTATTTTTTTTGATACCGAGCATAATTAAGTGACGATCATAAACTGCACGATATTACTGATATTTCAAGACCTCTCATTGGCTATATGGTAATAATCAGTGCAAAGGTCATGAGCGCAGTTATTCACCTAAGAATATCAAAATGCCAGGCCAAAACTTCAACTATCTAATTAATTCCCTAGCACAATCGAGCATTAAATATCAAAGGTGTAAAATGCCGTACTGATTTAGCATCCATAAATTCTTGAGAAAATCGTGTCGTTCTAAAATTAACCCTTCCATTTCTAAACGTGTTCGCAACTGTACTTCCGTTATGAACAGCCTTGAAAATAGACGTTTGTCAGATGTACAATCTCTCTAAAAAATCGTGATCGAGACCTTCTATTATTTAAAATTATTTTCAGTGGTGGATTCAGGAGGGGGGGGGGCTATGGGGGCTATATTCCCCCCCCCCCCCCCCCCACCAAAAATTTTTCAGATTTTGAATTCTCAAAGTGGGCGATCTTCAATTATGAATTTTTAAGATTTTATTCTTTCAGTATAGTTAAATATATATGATGAATTCGAACGTTTCCGAATGAAAAAAGTCGTTTAATATTGAAAATTTCGGAGGTAAATCTCGAACCTTGAGAAATGGAATTTTCAAGGTTTCGAATTCTAAAATCACACATCATAAATTCGAAGTTCACAAAAGTATTTGAAAGTTGCCGAGTGTAAAATTTGTTAATACTTGATATTTCCAAAATCATAATTCTTACATTTCATATGTAAAATGAAATTTTGGGGATTTGGAATTCTCGAAATAACAAATTTTAAATCATTCAAAATTCCGCTGTTTTTAAAAAAGTGTTTCAGCGTTTCAAAATGTTCAATTTGTTCAATCTTGAAATGTTTGGATTTAAAAATTCAAACATTTAAATCTAGAATTTTCAGGAGTATGAATCGTCAAAATTACGATATAATTTTTAATCTTCATTTCACCGAATTTTTTAATCTTCGAAAACATATTGAAAAGTTTTCCAACTTGAAATATGTTTCATCTTAAAATTTTTGAAATTCAAATTAATTATAATTACATGTCGAATGTGATATCATAACAAAATATTAGTTTATCATAAACTCAAAACGTTTCTATAAAGCTTTTCAATCTACAAATATTGTTCCATATTCCAGACTTCTAAACTTCGAAAATGCAACATTTTCAGACTTTTAAAATGTTTAAAACTTCGAAAATTCCAAAAATACATGTTTTTCAGAATTATACTTTCAAAATTTCGTCTTTCTTGTATTAGATTGAATTAAATCAATTAATTAATCGAAGCCAACTTGAAGAATTTTAATTTCGACATAACAAAAACTCTCTAACTCTGAATTGCAAAGTGATTCTAAATCTGTAAATGAAGTTTTACTCATATTATACTTTATGAATAATTGTTATTCGCTTTTTTTCAATTTAGTTGAGAAACCAAAGCCCCCACCCCCTGAATTCTAGATCCGCCACTGGTTATTTTCATTTCTTGAATAATGACCTTACAATTTGTCAGAAACTTACAAGGTTACCTTATAATTAACCATACAGTTGTATTAGATGCCTTATGAGAAATTAAGAGCCTTATACGATTCTTGAGAATCTTATAAGGTTCAGAGTTCCAAGGGATTTTTCGTGAGATCTCTATTTTTTCGTGAGATCTCTATTTTTATGGTATACCCTGAAAGGGGAAACAGCATTTGCAACGATCGCCATATTCGTGACGGTACAAGTGTACTCGTCGGGAATTGATAAGGGAGGGAAAGAGACGTTGCGTGCAAGGTTCATTCATTCAGCCTAACGTCTTGGTGTAGGTTTATCGAGACCTCCCTCCCACGTGTCAACGTTAATGTTGGTCGTGCATAAAAGCGTCTACGTACGCTTCGGAAAAACTCGAGCAACACTGTATCGATTCAATGTCAGCGACCGGCCATGCCGTGTTGTTAATTCGCATATTTCTAATTCCGGAGTCGTCGTTTAACCGCGTTCTATTATTGTTGGTCTCGGCTCGCCCCAAGAATGCATTTTGCCTCGACATTGAAAATAACGTCAGAAATCGATGAACCGGGCATCGGACGGTCAAGCAAAAGGCGGAAGTTGGATTTTTTCCGAAATATTCTGGGATTTTCAGGCAGGATTTTTGGATGATTATGAAATGAAGATTTGGTGATATGAAATCATCAGTAATATTATTCTTCAACATTCACAGAAATGAATTTTTCTATAATTCGCGATGTTAAATGATTTCGAAGAAACTTTTCGAAACTTTTATCGAATTTGAAAAATTTTTAGAAATTTAAATTAATAGGGAAATTAATAGGAGCCTGTCTGGATTTTTGAAAATTTTTAAACAAGTATTTCGACTCTAAGAATCTTCGATGTTTTCACGAATTTTCTGATGACTTTTAACATTCGACAGTTTTTTTAGATTTACTGATAATTTTTGTCAAGTTTTATCACCGGTTTGGAATTTTGAAATTTAAAAAAGAAGTTGAAGTAAATTTAAGAAAAATAGTTCAATTCTTTTTCATAGCGACTGACTTGATGTCATTTGAGGAAGTACGCCGAAATTCTATCATTCCGTCGCCATAAGTTTGACGCCAATGAGCGATGTCTCTCTGACTCAGTTCCCCTGCAAATAACTGGACATCCTTTTCAGTGTACTAATGAACAATTAATCTGTTCCAGACTTTGTTCCCTGACGCTCACGCGACTGGTTATTTTGAGACCTCTGGGTTCGGATCTGGCTTCCATAAGCATCGCGGTAAAAATGCAGAGTTCCAAAAGGACTTTGCGCTCGAACGAAGTGCTACTTCCCACGGGGGGCATGCTCGACACGGAGCTGGAGCTGCAATTCGCACTTCAGTATCCGCACTTTTTGAAGAGGGACGGCAATAAATTGCTCATTTTACTGCAGAGGCGTAAGAGGTACAAAAACCGCACGATGCTGGGTTACAAAACGCTGGCTGAGGGTGTCATTAACATGGCTCAGGTGATTGCACTGGAATAGTTTTACCTGATTTCATCTCGTAGATAAACCTATTCACGAAATATCACGTAAAACGTCTTGGGAAACATTTTCACACCCCTCTCTTTTCACTTCGTCAGTTATTTGTTTATATCACTTGACGAGAAATTGAAATCTAAGTTCAGAAGGATTTAATTTGCGAATTTCGAAATTTTTAAACATTCGGTTTGTCTAATATTGGAAGCATCCAGTGGCGGATCCAGGTAGGGGCTATGGGGGCTATAGCCTCCCTCAAAATTCCCAAAAATCTAAATTTATAAGACAACCAGGAGTGTATGTCAATCAAAAATGGAATTTTTCGGATTTTGAATTCTCAAAGTTGGCGATCTTCAATTATGAATTTTTTAGATTTTATTCTTTCAGTATAGTGAAATATATATAATGAATTCGAACGTTTCCGAATGAAAACAATCGTTTAATATTGAAAATTTCGGAGGTTAATCTCGAACCTTGATAAATGGAATTTTCAAGGTTTCGAATTTTAAAATCACACATAATAAATTCGAAGTTCGCAAAAATATTTGAAAGTTGCCGAGTATGAAATTTGTTTATATTTCATATTTATTATATATACAAAATTAAAATTCTTACATTTCACGTGTAAAATGAAATTCCGGGGATTCCGGAATTCTCGAAATAACGAATTTTAAATTATTCAAAATTCCGCTGTTTTTAAAAAAGTGATTCAAAGTGTCGAAATGTTCAGTTTGTTCAATCTTAGAATGTTTGGATTTAAAGATTAAAACATTTAAATCTAGAATTTTAGGGAATATGAATCGTCAAATTACGATATAATTTTGAATCTTGATTTTTACCGAATTTTCTAATCTTCGAAAACATATTGAAAAGTTTTCCAACTTAAAATATGTTTCATCTTAAAATTTTTGGAATTCGAATTAATTATAAATATATATCGAATGTTATATCATAACGAAATATTAGATTCATCTAGATTCTGAACTATCTTCATTCCAAAATTGAAACTCCAAATGGAGCGAAATTTCTCTTTCTTAGCAATTTATTTTGAAGTTCACATCTTCTGAATTTTGCCAGCAAAATTACTCGAATTCTCTGGATCTTAAAATTTCAGAAATTGAAAGTCTAAAATCAAATACTTGGAATTTCGGAGATTCTGGATTATAGGTACAAACTCTGAAATTTGAAAGTGTAATTTTTCAAACCTTCTTCTTTTTTTAAATATGATAACAACAAACAAAAATTGAAAAATCAAAAAGTTAATACATTCCAAAACTGGAAATTCATTAATTAAAATACTACCATAAGGGAATATACACATAAATGATATCTAACTATAAAATTTTAAACTTCAAAAAATAGAAAATTCTGTTTTCAAAATTTCCGCAGTTCATCATGAACTCAAAACGTTTCTATAAAGCTTTTCAATCTAAAAATATTGTTTCATATTTCCAAACTTCGAAACTTCAAAACTGCAAAATTTTCAAACTTCAAAAATTCCAAAAATACATGTTTTCTGGCATTATAATTTCAAAATTTCGTCATTCTTGTATTAGATTGAATCAAATCGATTAATTAATTGAAGCCAAATTGAAAAATTTAAATTTCGACATAATAAAAACTCTCTAACTCTAAATTGTAAAGTAAATCCAAATCTGTAAATGAAGTCTTACTCATATTACACTAATGAATAATCGTTATTTACCTTTTTAAAAATTTAGTCGAGAAAACAACCCCCCCCCCCCCCCCCAGGATTGAATCCTAGATCCACAGCTGGAAGCATCTACAATATGTAAATTCGAAAGCGATGAATTCACGTTAGAAGCTTCGAAATTTGCGATTTTTGGGACGAAACTCCGAAAATTTAGAGATTAAAATCCAGGTCTACGAAACTTGATTTTTGGTCCGGATTTGATGAGTTGAGCTTTGTGAATCTGAAACCATTGGAACGTTGTCTTGCCAGGTTCTGCAGAAACAAGTGGACCTGGAGCTGGAGCTGATTTCGGACAAGGCTGAAAAGTACGGCGGACACGCGGTCGCTCTGGCCCGTGTGAACGTCGTCGCACTGAGTTCCCAGCCGGTAGATCATGACAAAAGACTGATAAACGATCCGAACGAGCGGCTGTGCCAGGAATTCAGCGACGACGAGGAGGAATTCAGCTCTGAGGGCGAAGCGGAGGGCAGCGACAGCGAGCCAACCCTCGAGGTTCGCAGGAGGAAGAGCCGGGCCAAAATTCCGGCCAATGCAAGGGTTCGTATTGTGGTTTTCTGGAAATTCAGATTTTTCATCAACGTGGCTATTATCACCTGTGTCACGCACATTCCAGGAAATGTCGGCGACTTTCCGCCGGCGCGCACAATTTTTAGGCGCTACAGCGGGTAAAAAATTGCCCCTATGAAAAAATTTCTCGGATAAAAGTTGTAGGCGAATGTGCGTGTAACAACTTTTATTGAACAATTGTTGCGATGGCGCTATAAGAAGAAAAGATATTCGACTCGAAAACATTTTCAACCCCTATTTTTTTTTAATGATCGGTTGTTACTCGTTAAATACGCAAAATATGAAAAATATCATCAATACAAATTTGTAGAAGTAATTTTTCTCATCAAAAATGGTATAGGGCGTTTTTTCGATAAAATCAAAAATACGGCTGTTATTCGCGAAACACGATTCACCCGTTAATACAAGATGGCGGAAAACCTACAAGGGGTTGATGGTCGAAAACTTGAATTTAAGCTTTCTATATGGTACCCTAACAATTGCCAAAAAAGTTTTTCTTCCCCAACGAATTGCAATATTACACATAGAAATTGGACTAAATATACTGGACTACTGTTTCTGTCCAAAGTACGAGTATATGATAAAAAGTAGAAAAGAGATTGGAAATTCTACATTTTTAGTAATTGGATTGAAAGTTTCAAAATAAAAACAATTTAATTTCGATTAATAAAAAGGAATTAAAATGTATAAAAAATGGAAAGAGAAAGATAAAGAAAAGTCTTGAAGATTTGGGAAATTGAAAGCCTATCAAATAAAAAAAAAAAATTCAAAGATTGCAAAAATTGAAAATTCATACTTCTAAAACTAGGAAGCAAACGATTAAAACCCTTTTAAATTTCGAAGGCATCAACTTTTTTTATGCAATCTCCGAAACGTTTTTGGAAAAATTGAAAAATGTATGAAAATCGTGTTGCAGCAACGAAACTTCAAGCAGAAATTTATCGCCCTGCTGAAGAGGTTCAGGGTGTCGGAGGAATTGGAGCATGACCAAGAGGAGATCGGCCAGAAGTTGTCGGGTGAGTTTCTCGATCGGGCCCGGGGTTTGGACGTGAGTCGACGTAATCCCGAGTAATGTAGGTGTGAAATTGAACGTGCTAGGTGGCGACATGGAAATCGAGGAACTGTTCGACGAACTGGAAGATCTGTCGGACAGCGGACCCGAGCTGGACACGATGTCCGTCACCAGCACCCCGAAGCCCTCCCTTCGGCCGTTTTTCAGCTCTAGTCGATCGCTCCTCGGCCATTCTCAAGCCGGTGAGTCAGCCATTTTATTTTCAGCCCCTGTCGTAGAGAAATCAAAAGGTGATTTGCAATCGTTTCACCTTTAACATTTCATCGTTTTCACTGCTACGAAACAGGCATGAATTCGTCATATGATTTTCGTATTATCATTTCGTTTCACACTTGGAACATTCGAAACTAAGAAAGCACTCGATGTACTGGGAATTTGGAATTTATTTTGCCTTTGAATTTATTACGTTAAAGGTCCCTAGTGGTAGTAGATTTTATAAAAGCAGGCAAAATTTGCAATACAATTCATCTGTTTTGTTATAAAAACAATTGAAAGCCTCCACGTTTTCTTATAAAACCTTTATTTTTGTAAAAGATTCGCGATTTGTATAAAAAGTTCCATATTTTTATAAAAAAAAACTTTCCTGATATGAGGAATTTCGTTTATAGAATATTTGATACGTTTTTATTACACAAGGGAATAGAAAATCATGCTCGTAACGTTTTTTAGCGATTACAAAACGTAAAAACATGATCTTATAGGATTTTAAATTTCTTCAACTCAAATTGAAAATAAGCATCCAAATTGACAGACATTTGATGGACAAGAAAGTTGACTATCGGATTTCTGATGCAAAGGTCGCAAGTTCAAATCTCGCTGCCTCCAAAAAATTTTTTAATTTCTTTCGAAACGAAATTTGAGTTAGAGCCTCATAAACTGATAAAAAATGGTATATACATTAGCAAAATGATCCAAAAAAGGTTAGACAAATTTTTGCATATTTTTAAAAATGTTGAAAAAATTTTGTATAAAAAAATTTTTTTCAATAAAACTTTCATAAAACCACTTTATAAAAAATGCAAATTTTATAAAACTTTTATAAAACCGATCTTATAAAAATTTTTTATGAGGTTTGTATAAAAACTAGAATCACTAGGGGTGAGAGAAAGTTAGCGAATCATTTTTTTTATGTTTTTTGAGTTATCCTTGGTTAGGTATTGTGCGAATTTTAGATAATTCGAGTGCTTTCCGCTGAATCATTATTGTCATTGTCCACTAGCTTACGCTGTGTTTTTGCTCATTTCGATGATTTCGGTGATTCTTTCATGATCGAGTTTCAACGAAATTTAGGTGATTTTTAATTTGTTCAGGTGTTTGACGGAAGGAGAAGTTTTAAATCGGGAAAAGTAGTTTTTTGGAACTATCTGACGAACGTATTTCAATTACATTTTACATCCAGCAATTCTTTTTCTATTATATAACTTTGAAATGACAATTTTTAGGATTTTTGAAGAACCTTGAAAGAAAAAATTAACCTTGGTTGAAATTGAACTCTCAAAGAGGCGAGAAGAGTGATAAGGAGAACAAAAAAATATGATAATGATTTCTCAAAACTTCCCCAAAAATGAAATAAACATAATCAAAGTTAATTAAAAAAAAAAAAAATTGTTTTCAATCCGTCAGACACCTCAATCCATAGTCACTGATGAATATTTACAATACAATATCGTATCGTTCCATTTAGCAAATACAAATCAGACATTAACACGCTCGTGGCCCCAGTAACTATACCATAATTTTCAATTGTCAGCTTGTATGCCACTGAAAAGCGCTTTTAAGTTACGATAAACTACCAAGAAAAATTCGATTCGTTCAAAAATTCTTGAAAAATGCGGAAACAGTACCAACGTGTCCATTTGCCCACGAAACACGCGAGGATATTTTTCCTAATTTTCGAAAAATAGTATATTATGCGACTAGTGGGAGAAAGAGGAGATCCCTCGAGCGTGGAGATTGCCTTACGAGCGTAGTGAGTGTGACAATACGCGAGTAGAATCTCTTTCGACCAATAGTCGCACACAATATTTTATTCAACAACAGCGAGAAATATGTGATTTCATGGCCCTGCTTAGAGTGGGGGAAATAATGGGTTACCTAATTGATTGACGCAACAATCGCCCTTAGAGCTTTGCTACGTTCTTTAGGGAGTTGAAAACTAATTATCCCTTTCGTTGCTTTGATTTTCATCGGGATTGATT
>JAPYZK010006619.1:0-15488 GCA_030522785.1 Platygaster equestris
AGTTTTATTTATACAAATATGAAACTTTTTATAAAAATCGCAAAGTTTTTATAAAAATAAAGGTTTTATTAAAAAATGTGGAAGCTTTCAATTGTTTTTATTAAAAAAAAGATGAACTGTATGAAAATTTTGACAGATTGTATAAAAAAAACTTTGTTTATAAAGTTTTTATGAAACCATTTTATAAAAATCAAAAATTTTATGAAACTTTCATGAAATCGATCTTATTAAAAAACGAATTTTTATAAATAATTTACTGATTTTATAAAAATTCTGCCTGTTTTTATAAAAACTACAATCACTAGGGAAGTCCGTTTTTCTTCTCAATTCAGACGGTTGTTACGAATTTTCTTCCTGACGATTAAAAAACTGTGGTATTTTGGGCGATGACAATAGTGTATCAAGAATGCAAAAATCTTTGGAAATTTCGATAACGTCGTCTACCTCCCGATTCTCAGCTCCGGGTTTAAAGGGGTTATCTCGAGAACCCTTCCCGTTGAAGAAAAGTTCATAAATACACTTAAGAAATGATTACGTTGAGCTAATTGTAAAGCTTGCCAAAGTTTCCAGCGAGATACTCAACATCGGGGGTAGAGAATGAAATTTTCATTAACTCGGCACAATCAGTTGAGGCGGCGGATAAAACGGGATTGGGCGAAATAGGAACTTCATTATTCACGACGTCGTGTATACAAATTTATTATTACTTTTTCAACCGATTTTTCGATCTTTCTCTCAATTTTGGCACTGTTAAAATAATCGAGGACATTTTTTTCTGTGCATCAACGCACGCATTTATTATTAATTCATAGAACCGTGATCCGAATTAAAGGAGACTTAAATTGCCGAGGATTTTCAAAGTTGTCGGGTCTGAAATTTGACAGGTTTGATCGATTTCGGAGCGCACCCTTCTGCTACCGAGGCGACAGTCGTCTGTTTTTTTTTTTCGGTCGCGTTCCAAGTTTTCGAACAAGCCGCTGCAATAAACCAGCAATAACATTACCGCCTCGTGTGGCGACGGGAGGGAAGGTTATGCTCTGCATATCAAATGCCTTCATAAAGAATCCCGCGGCCATTTCACTCGCGACGTTTCCCTATGAAGTGGTTTCAAATGTTATCTATTACTCACTACCGCACCAAGAACTTATTTTCATCATAAAACGTAGGCAATAAATTCAGGGAAGCTGAGAAACTGTAGTCGTCTTCTACGAGTGCTCGGGAAGGACTCGGCCTGTATCGAAAAATTTATTGTTTATTAAGCAGCTTTGCGAGATTTCGCGCTTTTTCCGGTTCGCCGACGCCGGGAAAAATCGCAGTGGAAAGTGGGATAATGGAGATTCGGTTGGAATGAAAAGTGGAATTTTATGGAGTTTTATTGATGAACGATTTATGTAGTAATGTTCGGCATTGATTGCGCGTTAGCATTCGGAGGTCTTCATTTGACGTCCTGTAGGAGACGTAATAAAATAATAAAGTTCTATTATAAGTTTTATTTCTGACATTTTTCTCGTAGAATTTGAAATAGTTCTAATGTTTAGAGTCAGGCACAGTTTCATATCATTTTCATGGTAGACGTATTTTTAGAACTGAAAATGATCATTTTCACGAAAAATTATTCTAGTAGAAATTTTTGTATTCGATCTTTGAACTATATCAGTCGCCAAGATTATTCCCCAAATCGGAGTTGTTTGAATTTAATAATTGAACGAAAATGTAATTTCCGTAAAAAGTTACTGTATAAAACAAACGCCATAACACTTACGATTTCGAAATCCAGTCACGGATAACGTTATTTTTTCCCCATCCCAAATCCCGCGGAAAAAACGCCCGTGTGGCTTATCTGCATCGTAAGCATTAACATTTGTTTACTCAATACGTTCGGTGCACAAAATTTATAGCGACATTAATGATCGCGGCTTCGGGTGCTATTCGGATTGGAGGGCACGATAAGAGTGCTCCGAAATTGGAAAACACCATCGTCTTTTTTCACGAGCCTTGTAAGCAGCTATTCTTGCTTCCTCCCATTATATTACTATACGTCTGAGGGCCTTTCTCTCGGTAATTTAATTACGCTAGAAATCTGTTGTTCAGGGCAAATTCCGGGTTATTTATTACGACACGATAATTTATGCATCTCGATTCAGAAGCAGAAAAGATTTGGACATTTTCAGACAGGATTATGTATGGATTTTGTTCTCGAATGATGATTTTATAAAACTTCCCGAATTCTGATTCTTCGACATATTTTGAAAGCTTTCGAAAATTCATGAAGTGAGGGTTAAAAGACGTCAATTCAACAATCAGGAATTAATTTCGTACTTATGAATACTTCGAATAATAGTCAAGTATGATGTAAATCTACAGTTATGTAAAAATCTATGAAATGCTGTACATGATAGAAAGAAATGGAGCAAGCTTTATACATACGACTCTACTTCTCCACTAGTTCGAGAGTTCTCGAAACTCGCAACTTCCACTACATATTTCAGATATTGACAAAGGTCCGAACGTCGCGAAGTGAGTCGAGTGTCCATCAGAAGTAATATTTTATGTCGTGAAAGGATTGAAAAGCATTCTATCATGGCGGATTCATACTTGGATGAAAGGAACGTCGAAGTTGGCGATCGCTGATCCAACAAACCTTTCTCGTCCATCCGCCAAGCTTTGTCATTTTATCGATTACTTACGCTCTGAAAATTTTTATTTCATTTCTAAAGTTGTTCTCTCGGGGAAAATTCATCGAACGTAATCATATTTGTTTTTATATGATCGTATACGGCCGAATACGATTGTATATGTCGAAATCTATTGACCGTTAATGGAAGTCTCGGAAATTTTCTGAACATTTTAAGAAATGATTTCGGATTCGATGGTTTTAGTGAATGATCAAATATCATCATTTATTACGTACTTGTACAAATTTGAATACGAAACTGTGTTCTCTTTTGGAGTGAACTTCGTAAATTGCTGATTCCAGATTAGCGATTGATTGGATTGTTTTTCTCCGTAGTCTCATCACGTCATTATTCTTTTATTTTTCATTCGAGAAATAGCGACTGACTTCAATTATTATCAGACATTTCAGTTATCACGCCTGGATAAACTGAGAAGCGAAATCTCGAAAAAGCGTTTCTTACTTCCGCAATCAACTATGTCAACTGTGATAAGGAAATGACATTACAGGAATTCTTGAACGAATGATAATCGCTAAAAACAAAGCGAATGGAATAGCAGTTTATACTTTGTAAAGCTGGAGATTACAGCAAATGATTTAAGCTCTCTTGCGTCACATGTAACGACCTAATTGCATCAGGAAGATTGCTTGAGAAATCATTGTTTATTAACAAACGAATGGGTGAGAAAAAGACTTCATTCATGTTGCATACTCGGATGTTGGAAATGGCGGGGGGGGGGGGGGGGGGTTTTATTTACATTTTAAGGATATAATGGATCCCTTTGATATTTATTTAGTGTTTTTTTCGACGTATTTACTGAATTTATTTATTTACAGAAATGCAAAAAGTACGATTGATCTGATGAATATGATGTATAATAATTTAAAAGTTCGTAATTCTGATTTTGTTACAGTAAATTGTTTATTACTCTGAATTCACATTCAATGTTTTTGTGATCTTGCAAAAAAATTTTATATCATTAAGGAAATGTATCTTTTGGAAATCCTTAGATTTTACGGAATTTTCGAAATTTAGAGAATTATGTAAATTCTGGGGATTTGGATTGATTTTTTTAATTTGATGAATCGAATAAATTTCGAAAATTCTCAGAATTTTCAAAATTTTTCAGGATCAGCGGAAATTTTGGAATTTCTTGAATTTTTCATATTTCTTGAAGTTGAACGATGATCAATATATTTAGAATAAAATTTTCGAAATTCTCGAAATTTCGAAATAACGGGAATATATAAAATTTTAGAAAATTCGGAATTACTCGAATTCCAAAAATCTTCGTGAATGTTACAATTTTCAAAATTTTCAAGTTTCTCGGAAATTTCGAAAATCTCAAAATTTACGAAATTTCTAGAATCAACAAAATCAGGAAAGTTCTCGGAACTTTGAAATATTTTTGGAATCTGCAAAACATTAAAATTTCGTGAAATTCCCGGAACTTCTGAAATTTCAAAGTAATCCAAATATTCTGACTTTTCAGAAATTATAAAATTTTGAAAATCTCAAAATTATCGGAGTATTTTAATTTTTCGAAAACTTCAGAATGTTAAAAATCCCAATTTCAAAATCTCTATAAATTTCTTCAATTTTTCTCATTTCATAAATTTTCATGTTCCTTGAAAATTTCTGGAAGGTATCAAAATTTTTAAATATTCCGAAATCAACAAAGTTCGAAAAATTCTGAGAACTTACACAATTTTTCAAACTCTCAAAAATTTTGTAATTCTTAAAAATGTTTGAAATTCTCAAAATTTGAAATAATTATAATAGAGCTTTTAAAAATGTTCTGAATCAGCTCAAACTTCGTAATTCCTTTCATTTCTCGTAATTCTCGAAGTTTTGAAATAATCAAAATTCCGAATTATGGAAATGATCATAATATTCATAATTCCAAAAATCATCAAATTTCTCTCAAACTTCTCTAAATATTCAAAAAATCGAAATGTCAAAAATTCCAGAAAATTCAAAAATCCTGGCGATTCCAAAATAATCCAAATATTCAATACACCAAAAAATTTGTTCGTCAATCTGCTTCGTTCAACAATTTGTTTAAATGTTCAAAAACTGAAAAATCCTCGGAACTTCACAATTATCCAAATGTTCAAAATAATAACAATTTGCTCATCAGTAGCTCATCTCCATTCAAAAGCGTCCTCAATGAACTAATGACCTAACGAACCGATTTTATGAATCGTTCGAGTACCATCAACTCTTAACGTTATTGCGGTACAAATTGACAGTTGAAACTCCGAATCACATTAAAGATTATTCAAATGCGTCGCGTAGATCTCATGATAATTGGGGATTATAATAAAACCATTCGCACGTTAATTGGCCCATAACGATGTCACGTCTGAAGCGGCACGTTTTAACCGAGCCTGCGTGGCATGGAATAAAGTACCAGGAAGGTTTCATACCATTTTTGCGCAGTTTCCCGCGGAAATAGGATAAAATGAAAAAAGGGAAAAAATGCAGTAATGGAAGTGTTGCGTGGATCGCTGACGATACGACTGTAACGCGATCGATGCTCATTTACGATATGGCGTGCGGGACACATTTTTATAATGCCAAGACTCGTCTGTATGCATTATATGTTCGAACGGGCAATATCCGAGTATGGGCTACGATCGGAATTGAAAAATATCAAGTAGCTCTGCGACTTTGCTCAATGTCTTGAGATATTCCCACGCGCAATTCGTGTTTCATGGAATTGTTTTTTCTTGGGATGCGTGAGAATATTATGACGTGTCATTTAGTTCGATTCGGAGGACGTAAATTGATTCATTTGAGGTTCAGGTATTTTTTAGAACTTTTATTGACTGCATTGTGCTGGATATTTTGGGTACGCAGAATTGAATAGATGTACGATGTGGTTGGTTTAAATGCGTTTTGCTTTTAACGTGACTTCGAGGAATCAAATAATAATCGTAATGATGAAAGCGGATCAACGCGGTGGATGATAAAAATCTGACAATGTTCACAATGTGCCATATCGGTCGTACAGCTTATCTGAGCTTGGCTCGTTTTATATAAGGAAAGGAACCATTTTTGCGGACAGTCAGTGTAGTGTCGTCTTGGAATCACGAAATTCATTAAACATGAAGGCAACTCTTGCAGGTGAATTTCAGATGTATTGTTTATGTATTTGATGTATTTGATGGGATGCAGTTTAGTTTGGGAATAGGTTTGCAGAACTTCGAGCAAATCGATGTTTTTGAAAAAATTTTTCGATGATTTGGAGGGTTTTTTGGAATTTGATGACAATTTTGAGCGATTAGGATAATTCTGTAGAGTTACTCTCAAATTCGAATAATTTCCATGAATTTTTCATTATTGCGTATGATTTTGATAGAAATTATCAATTTCGGAGTAATTATTGTAGTTTATGAAAATTTTTAGGGTTTGCATTGAAGAATTTTTGATGATTTATTTGGAAAAACTTTTGGAAAATTCATAGTTTCAGAGCAGTTTATGCGTAAACTGCTATCATTGCAATTATTGCAAAATAACATTGAAAATTCGGACATGAATAATAAAAAGTTTCAAGAATGTTATGTCTTAAAATTCTAGAACATATAATTTGGTAAATTCTGAAACTTCGAAAATTCACGATTCTTGAAGAATACGAATTTCCAGATCATCAAAATTTCTGTCACTTTCGTATATTACATAGCACACAATTAGAGTCGGAAATTAAAATGGAAGCTTCTATGACTTTTAATCATTTTTTGTAACTTCACCAAATTTTCCAGCGTTTTAAACATTTAGAAAAAATATACTGCAGGAATTTTAGAAATTATTTGGTGTAATCCCTAACTAAAAAATTTGGAGAACACTAAACTTATTTAGGTGTTGCAAATTTTTATGTTTTCGTCAGATAAGAATTCTTGACGATTTTCGCAGCTTTTTGAAACTCGTGATTATTTTTCAGAACTTTCAGGCAGTTTTCAAGTTTCCCAGTGCTTTTTTTCACGAATTCATTATTCTTGATCCAGACGAACTTTTTGGCGCAATCTCCATCTTCAGCGTTCACTGATAAATGAAAATATCGGTAGAAAGATAACTTCTTCAATCATATCATCGAATTCCACCTCATACACTGAAAAAAATCTGACATCGTCAGAATCTGCATGTTCGCTTTTGGCATAATTCATAAGTTGTCAACATTATTCAGATCATGCAGATCGAAACAATGCATTCCTCAACTGATGTCATGATAGTTCAAGCCTATCCCAAATTTTTCTTCATATCTATACCTCGGAACAAAGTTCGACCAAAATCTTGTATGGGCTGTGACAAAAACTAGATGTTATAGAACACGTGTATTTCAGTCGAATTCGCCTTTTTCTGTTCAATACTGTTCCTAATCGATGTGGAAGGTGCCGTTGACATTTCATCTTGCGATGGCTTACCGATGCCACATGAATTTAGATTGGGCGATTGCAACGATTCTAAATGTACACTCACTGTTGGCGAACCTGCAACCTTAGGAATCGATTTTACTGGAAGTGAGTTGAATCAGTAAACAATCGAGTACGATTATACATGTACATTCATAAACAATAAATTGTTGATATATCATTTTCTTATGTATGTGAGGAGATGGATTCTGAGAACCCCCACTCCTCCTTCCATCATGTAACCAGGAGTGGGGGGGGGGGGGGTCTGTAATAAATTCTAGAAAACGGAAAAACTGTAAAATTATCAAAAATTCTATAAAATTATGAAATTATCAGAAATTTCACTCAATTTTCGGGAATAGTAACAAATGTGATGAAATCGAAAGAAAAGTTTAAATAATTTGAGAAAATGTAAAAATTTGTATAAAATATATTATTATATGAAGTTCCACTAATTTTATTAGATTCTGGAAGACTATCGAAAATTGTTTGAATTTTCTCCAATTTTTTAACAATTGTTTTCGATTTCATCATATTTGTTATTATTTCTCAGAATTTAGCCTCACTTACGATGATTCTATAATTTTTTAGAGTAGGAGTGCGGGGTTCCAGAATCCGTATAGCCTATCTACTTAAGTATCATACATTATTCATTATATGACCATACGTATGATGTATGATCATATAACTTGTATTCATTCTTAACTCTAATAATAGTATTTCTATAAAATATTAGGATCTCAGTAATAATCATCCAAACTCAAGTTCATAATATTGCAAACTACATATTTGCGTCCATAATTTTTCTCTAGAACACCTCTCGAAAGATCTGATACTCGTCGTGGATTTCTCGACTTTCCTGTACTCGACGACGTACAAATTCCCAGGAATATGCGATAAGTTGACCCATAACTCGTGCCCGATATTGAAAGACCAAATGTACACTGCTACAGAAAGTGTAGTGATCCCTTCAGCAGCGGCTTCATACACGTTCAATGTGAAAGCCCGACTTGTAGACGAGAACAACAAAGCACACTTCTGTTTCAAATTGAAAATTAAAGCAAGAAGGTCCTGGCTTTCCTACGTGAAACAGTGGTATTCGGAAAAAGAAGAGTTCGATCGCAACGATATTGTTTGAAAAAAAAAAAAAAAAAAAAAAAAAAAAAAAAAAAAAAAAAAAAAAAAAATGGACGTGGACAAACAGTTTCGAAATATAAACATTTTTTCACATAAAATTGTTTTTGATGACCATATCTTCCTCATCATAAAATAATGATTATTTGAGTATCATATGTGAGGAAACGAATCAGTTTTTTGAATTTCAGGTTCTGTTACTATTACTTCAATAACAATTAGAACTAGGAAAGTATTCAGTCCGTATAGAAAGTTATCTATACACAATTTTATATAGTCACAACTTTCAAATCGGCGACTCAGATTCGAAAAGAAGTCTCGAAGCGAACATAATCGACGCAGTTTTTCCTTCGCTCGGCACGACTCTGGGCCGCAGGAACCGCTGATAGCGATGGACTTGGCACGCAACGCGGATTTCTGTAACGCGAGAAAAGGGAACTACGCGACGACGTCGAGAATTTGTCTACTCCCGGGACTGTTTGGACGAGCGCCAGCTCATAATTGCTTTGATCTTCTCGCTCGCTTATTTGTTTAAATGGAAATTTTGTGGAGTCGGAGTGGGTTTATGAAAGAAGAACTCTTTAGTCTTGGCGAGCTTTGTTCTTCGGTTATTCGGACTTTTTTTAGGTTGTGGTAACAAAACACCAATTGGGAAGTTTATATTTGCTGGACCGAAAGTTCCATGATGAGTTTCGGGACAATTTCTTCCGCATCGTTCCTCTGAGAGAATTAGCGTGTTGATGTGGTTTTGAATGCATGAGGTTAGATTTATTGTGATGTGACAGACTGATTCCAGGTTTGGTTAGGTGAAGATATTTTGATGGATTTCTGGTTTTGGTAGTGGTGAAATCATTATCATCTGTTCTTGAAGAAGGGAAAATGAATAAAATTTAGGGAATTTTGCATTGTCTATTGATGAAACATAACAGCTATTGATTATCAAAATATCAAGATGGAAGTACACGTAACATGATTAATTATTTATGTACTTGAATTTCGACCCTGAAATTTTGATGAAACATAGTTTGAAGACATTATGTGAATGGTTCATAGGATATAATACTTTATATTGTAAATTATTATTAAACTAAATCATTAAGAAAATCATTGACAGGTGTTATATGGCTTCGTTTCCAAACGCAGGTGTTATTCAGAATCGAACGTTCGGAATCACAAGAATCTCGATATTATCCGTTCAGTTGCATGCTTAATGATTCGAGTTATTAAAACATACACCCAAATTTGAGAAATAAATCGGAATAAAAATAATGTATGCAAATGCATTCTGTATCATCCGAGTAATTTAGATGCTATCGTCGGTTTTGGTTTAAAATACGAGTTGTAGAAAAATTTCACTGCTCAATTAGCAGTGTTCGGGATAGTTCCAGAGGCAGCTGCGCTGCTTAAAAATGAGTGGAAATGCATGTCCGATGCATGCCTGCCATCACGTGTCATATTCAAAGAAGCAAAGGTTTTGGCGTGTCTGCAGAAGATGATAATACGGGTTTTTTATTTGTTTTTTGCTTGCGGTTCTTATTGTTTTTTACTTCTGGATCGATGGAAGGTTAAAAAAAGATGCCGAATTTATTGGAGACAAATTTTACATTCCGAAAGTCCTTACAAATTTCAAGTACTTACATGTTGAGATTATTCGTATATTTAACTTTATAGGAATTTGTTTGAATTTGCACACTGTGGTGAATAATTTTGAGAATCTGAAAATTTGAACCCTATTCGAAAAACTGAATTAGACACTTCAAAACGAAATTAAAGGAAAAAAACTAGGAAATCCATGATTCTGATAGGGGAATTTCGATTTCTGTTTCGATTTCTCTGTTTAATTTTAAAATAATTCAGTTCCAGAAATTCGATGCATGAGTACGACGAAAATTTAGATACCCATACAAAAAGCACAAAATATTGTAAAACTAAACTAATTTTGCCTTGAATATAACCACTCCAATTCATATTGCGTTTTTCCTCAATTATGCGAAACACCACAGTTTCACAGTACCCTTAATTATGCGTTCGCGATGATCGATACGACGCGATAATTGCTGAAAAATTCAACTAACGCGGAGGTATCGAATGAAAATGAAAGGATGATGAGAAAAGGAAGTGGAAAAGTGAGCCGGGCGAGAGATTTTGCATCATAAATCATCGACCGGCGGACCCTTCTCAGCGCGGATGGAAAGATGTTCCGACAGGGAAGAATTTCATAACTTCTTAATTGCGCGTGCCGCGATAGCACCGCTCATTTACATTTATATATAGCATTCCGATAGCGCCGCGCGCCCCGCATAGTTGAGCATCATTTTTCCCGGCTCCTTTTTCCATCATGGACTCAGCGAATTCTTTACACTTTCATTATGCGAATTGATAATATCTGAAAACTTCTCCCCGTCTACTTCCCACGATGAACTCCTCGCTATCAGCTCAAAAACGCTCCCTCCAACTTTCCCGGCGCTTTTCTATTAACTCATTTTGTCACAATAATCATCAGGTCTCGTGAACCCGGGGAAAACTTCGCGGAGATAGGGAAAATGAATGTACTCTCCCTCCTCGAACTTCATTCTCGCTTATTTCGGATCGTTACATCAGTTTGCTTTTATATAGTCCGTTGCGTTGGATTATATTTCGAAGGGAAATCGAGCTTTGGGAAATTTTACTCGTGAATTTGTACTTTTATATTTAGTATGGGTGATTGAGTGATTTTAGGGAGCTTTTTATTTCTGGATTCGACCTGGGATGCGAAATAGAATGGATTGATCTGGTTTATGTTTGGCAATCTTGTGTTTTATTGACATGAAGAATGGCTTATTTCGTCAGGGGATCCAGGAAAGGGGACTTTATTTTCAACTTGGATGTTTATGATATTTTGAGATCTTTTAAAATTGTTTTCTGCTTGGATTTATCGGTGAAGGGATTTTTGTGAAGAATAGACTAAGCTTAAAATATCAGCGTAGGCCAAATAGCTTCGAATTTTCACATTTCTGAAAACTTCCGAAAAATCAAGCCATTTGATGGGAAGACCACTCGACTTTCACAATTCGCAGTTTACTAAAATTGGTAATTATCTCCGTCGGTTCGTTCTTTTGTCGCGAGAGTCGAGCTCTCGAAATGTGAAGTTCTCGGTTCGTCGACGACGAAAGTCGAGGGCGTTCGCCAACTTTTGCCTTCGAGAGATATTATGGAAACGGCGCGATCTTTGCTTCAGGAAAACGTGAGCTATCGATGAATGCGACTCGGTCACGAATTTTTTCCCTTATTTCTTTTTTTGGTGTATGCATTGAACGAGAATTTCGAACTTACGTAGAAAAATTCAGAAGTCAAGTCCTGCAGAATGTTAAACAAATATGTGAATGAAATCTATTTCATTTTCCATTGTATATAAATTTGCAAATGCCCTCATATATATCATTCCGCGAATGGAAATTGCGCGTAATACAATATTGGTTTGATTAATCTGGTTTCTATCCCTTTGTGGATTTGATCACTCCAGGCACTGCATTATAAGATCATGAATTATCGGAGCTCTAATACGCTCATCGAGCCTTAGTCCATGATTTATGATTACCATTTAAGATCTCGCAGGAACTCCCCAGCACTTCCAATAGCATGAAATTTTAATTCCTCGCCCGTGATGGAGTCTGCGATCAGATCTTCTTTAAATATAGACATGAAATCTGCATTGTTCGATTAACAGTTCAACTCTGTGCATTGTATTTTGGGAGTGGATTCCAATTATGCACCGTAAATGAATTGAATTGTTAAATTGAGCTTAGTTTGATGCAACATATTTCTGTAGAGCTTCGAATATAAATTTTCAGGGTTCGGAAAGTCGAAAACGATAGTTTCTTAATTTGTAACTGTTAAATTCTGGAATTTCGGAATTTTTGGTGGCTCATGATAATTTACTTTCCAAAATTGTCAGACAGTCGAATTTTCATATTCTCGAATGTTTACTGATTTTTGCCACATTGTATGTTAGACGTTATGAAGAAAACAGATTTTGGCATTTCCATTTTGGAATCACGAAATTCGTAAGTTTTTTATTTAAATAATTTCTTTTTTGGATTTTCGTTTCACCAAAAATCTCTTCTAATTATTTGGATAGCATACTTTCAAGATTCTGAATTTTGCATTTTTTGAGTTGAAATTATAATTTTTAACTGCACGTGTCCAATTTTTTCGTGTAAATTATGAAATTTCGTAGTCGAAAATGTCAAATGATCAAAACTCTTATTTCTCAATTTCTTAAGATAAACGTAAATCTCCCAGACTTCCAGTTCCGAAATTCTCAAAATTATAAAATGAAACGTCTAAATTTTCTAAATTTATTGTCTGCATTGTAGAAGTAAATGAAGCCTCTCCACTGTGAAATTTAAGAGAAAATTGATATTTTTTCATTCAATGTAATTTCTATTAGTCGAATTCTGAAAACTGTCATACGTAATAAATCTGGAAATTCAACATACCCATAAAAACTCCCAATACATGAACGAATCCTGCTTTCTCACAAATTAAATCTTCCAGCCAAAACAACACATTACACGATGATCGGGAGATCGGAAATTCTCGTAACCCCATAAAAAAGTAACGAATTGCAAAACTCGCCCAGTCCATGCAGCTCCGCAAAAAACTGCACATAATTGTTTGCATCACAGCGGAACAAGCAATATCTGACCTCCGCCGTTCGCGTTCCGCTTTTTGCCTCGTATTATTATTTCATATCGAACACCGAATTTCAATAAAACTTTTTCATAAAGGTACGAGAGGAAATCGGATAAATTGCATCGATAATAACAGATTTTACTCATGTCGTAAAGTCGGAAGAAATCCGATAAAAGTGTGACTCGTATTAAGTGCAGGATGAAAAAAGTTGTAGAATGGACGTCGCTTCATCATCTACCGCCCAGAGAACATTACCCCGCTGAGTTATCAACGTAGGGTGGCCTCGAACGGCAGGGGATGAAAAAAAAGCAACGCGATTCGTACATTTATAAGTCACTCTGCCTAACAGATTCATGGCTCCGGCAAATTCGATACGGTACTTACGTGAATGATCATCTGATCAATTTTACTGATGGAGTGTTGTATGGTTGACGAATGTGTCTCATTTTTCTGATCGCGATATTCAATTCCCTAAGGGGAAAACGTTTATATTGATGAAAAAAGGGAGAGGGGTAGATTGATATTAGTTTTTTTTTTTTTCATGTAAATTGTGGTATTGATTTCGTTATTTGATAATTTCATCGTTTACTCCAATTTTTGAACATTTTTAAGAATTTCCAGAAGTATTGAAGTTTGTTGAGATTTTCTGAAATTCAATCATTTTTTGAAACTTTGATTAATTATTAGTTATTTTCCGTAATTTTTGTTCGAACACATAATCGATTTTTGTCGCAATTTTTTTCAGAAGTTGAAAATTTCTCGTTTTTTCAACTTGTAACACTATTGGTCCTTCAAAAGTTACTTAACCTCTCTCCACTATCGTCCAGAAATTGCCTCCAAAGGTAATTTACACGTTTTCACGTGCATTTATTGCGTGTCCCCGTCGCGAAAAAAATCCATAGTTCAAAAGCTTCGCGCGTCGAGTTCTCGTTGACCACTTTCTCGACAAGGTCGCGGAGCCAGTACCCGTTTATTGTCGATGCACTCGACCTCGACAATGACCCCGCCGAGTGCGCTTCTTGTTCAGGTATATCTCGCGTCGCATCGCAAGAATTGGAAACCCATTCGTGATATTCATGTATTCCGATCGAATAGTTTTGTTCCTTGTCAGTGGTAGTTTGTACCACTTGTGAGTCAAGGTTTGACTGCTTCCGAGTCAGTGGTTTTCCACAATAATTAGGTTGAATTTGGGATCACTTACTGTCTCCAAAAATTGATGAGCATTAAGATACTTCTCATTTTCTGAGATTGAAGGAGCTTTTTCACGGCGTGCGGAAACGATTCAGTGGATAATTTACATAATTAGGGAGTCGAACCTTATGAGAATTACTGGTCAGTAAATGAAGAGAAATCAGGTCAAAGATAACGTATTTCTGTAACTTCTAATATGTTATCTGTTTCTCGTAAAATTTGTTCTGAAATGCTTTTCCTGTTCATGTGACTGAAACATTTGATAGAACTAATAAAACTCTTTTTTCGTGATTCGAATAACGAGTTACATTTGAAACAGGAAACTGTATATCAGTCTCTTGAATCAAATTATCACGAGGAGCCAATAATTACTTTGACCCCATTCAAAAAAAAGTGAAGAGGTTATTAGTCGATCCTGAATATTATTGAATATTATACAGATAACTATGAATATTCTTCACAATCACTCTCGAATTTTTCGAAAAGTTCTTTCCTAATGCGATTTCTGATAACCTTGAAAATCAAAAAATCACGTCCCATTTCAGGCTTCATTTGAATCAGTGGCGGATTCAGGGGGGGGGGAGCGAAGGAGCGATTGCCCGCCTCCCCAAACTTTTCGAAATTTCTCAAAAAAACTATGTGTACAATTAATGTTGTACTATAATTATATCTAAAATTATCGTTTTACCCTTTTCTTCAAGATCATATTAAGTATTAATATACGGAAACAAATTGAAAGAATATTTATGAGCAAAAAGTTTGTGATGAAATAAAATTTTTTCGAAATTATAAAAAAATTTGTAAAACTACTCAAGATTATGAAATTTTCAAAATTTTCGAAATTAACAAAAATTTTGAAAATGATTTCTGGAATTTCTTTCGGAATCAACAAAAATTTTATAAATTAGCAGAATTCTCAAAATTATCGAACATTTGAACGTTCTTGAAATTCCCAAAATTTGTGCAATTTTGTGCAAATTTTTTAAATCATTTTTTTTCAGAATACTCAGAATTCTGAAAAAAATTCAGAATCTTCAAATTTTTTAGGATTTTTACATAATTCTTACAGTAGAATTTTAAAATATTGAAAATATGGAAAACTTCTGAAATTTTTTGAACTATTAACGTTTAAAAATTCCAAATATCAATTATATATTAATATATATTATTAATATTAATGATATAAATTTTTGCAATTTTGGAAATTTTTTAAATTATTTTTTTGCAGAATACTCAGCATTCTAGAAAAAATCTGAAATCTGGAAATTTTTTAGAATTTCTACAGAATTGTTACAGTTTTTAAAATTTGAAAACATTAAAAATTCAAAAAACTTCCAAAATTTTTTAAACTATCAACGTTTAAAAATTCCGAGTATTAATTATATATTAATATGTATTACTA
>JAPYZK010006620.1:0-33103 GCA_030522785.1 Platygaster equestris
AAAAAAGGGGGCGATTCTGAATTAGTGGGAATTCATGTATAATTCGTAACTGTTACACAGATTAAAAATTGCGATTTTTCAACGTATTGTGCGTACGACTTTTTTTTCTCTATAATTCTCGAAATAATGGCAGTTTTGGCCAATGTTTAAGAAGTGTATAAGTGACCGATTTTTTCACGAGTGAGAAAATAACCGGTGTGGAAATAATGTATTATGCTACAGGTTGAAAAAAAGGTATCAAAATCGTGCTTTTTCAACGCGTGGCGTACGAATTTTTCTATAATTTGCGAAAAAATTAGCGTTTTTTTTTTTTTTTTTTTTTCAATATTTCGCGTATGAAAAATTGAAGATTTTTTCACTTTTTCACTCTTTTTTCCACAAGCGAAAAAAAATTATTCTTTTCACTCTAGTGAAAAAATCGGTTACTTTTTACACGAAAAACAGCGAACAAAAACAGTCAATTTTTGGAGAATGATAGAAAAACTGTAATTTTTGACAGTCAAGAATCACTCGGTGCCACGAATATCAGTTTTGCAACAATTTTGGAGCAGTACATTTTGCAGCTACATAGATTCAAAATTTGCAATGTTCAAGTCACTAATTCATCAATTTTCATTTTTCTCATTTACTGAATATGTACTTCGAAAAATTTCTATTGAATTATTTAATTTTCGAATTTTTTCATGTTTAGGATAATATATATTTTTTATTTTCATCATACACAATAATTGACTTTTTCAATTTCAGTTTTTCTTTCAACTCACGAAATTCCAAAAGCTTGGATGGTAAGCTATTCCAGGTTTCGAAGTTGTAAATCTCAATTTTTTCAATCATTAAATACTTCGATTCTCATAATTTGAAATCTTGAAATTTCCCTATTTCCACATTTTTGTATTCGGAAAGATAAATTTTCTCTACTCATATTATTTCGAAGTCACTTAATTACCAAGTTTCATCATTTTTAATTCACTAAATTTGCACCTACGAAAATCAGTGGCTCCCAATGACAATCGAGTTTTAAAAAACATCAGTGTTTTGCCTGCGGATTTTCAAAAAAATCTGAGTCGAAAAAAGATTCCTTGTTAGACGCAAAATTGCATGAAAAGAAAAAAAGATCGAGAGATCGATAAAAAAAAAAAAAGCACGTTCAAGCCGATCGATTCGAGAAAAGTTCGAATTCCAATGGAAACAAATGATGAGGAAGTTGCCGATTATGTACCGGGACAACTACCTTAGTTAAAATGATGAAGCGGAAAAGCGAATGACTTATTAACTAATGACAGCGGTGAATTAAATCCAAGCGAATTATGTATGAGCTGCGACATGCAAGTAAGCCATCGTGTTCCAAACAAGATCGTCATGCGAATATACACTCGAAACTCGTTTTTTGTCCGCCTCGAGTCTCATTGGATTCTGACAAGAATGTGGAATTGTCGCAAAAATCCACTTTATGAGCAAGCCGATCGTCACGCTTGCGACAGTCGTCATATTTAAGGAGACGTCAATTTCGAAGGACTTGAATTTCGCTCCGGAGAACCGCGGAAATTCGAAAGAGAGACAGATTTGGAGCTTCACGCGTACTACACAATTTTTTATTTACTGGATTTTAGTGATCGATCTCGACGAAAATTTAATTCCGGATGGTTTGTTCTTGTACCATAATTGAGTTTTTAACGATTACAAATTTTTCGATTTATTTTATTTTCCAGGTTAAGGCGTGTTAGGAAAATATTTTTTCATGTTTTTGTTGTTTTATTAAAAAACGTAATTGTTGACGTTGCAAATGAAGAGTGCATAATGTTCTCGTGGACGAATTTTTCGAAACTGACGCGTCTGAGGGATTTTGTAGCGAAATAGTTTTCGTGTTTTTTTTAACGCTTCGGATTATGTATTTTGTTTCAATTTTCGATTTATAAAAATATGTAACAGGTGAGCGTGGAAATTGATCCGTTTGGTTCCTTTTTTTTCGTGAGTTTTTTCATTTGACTCGATCATTTAAAATGAAAAATATTTTGGAATATCAAATTTGCAAAATTTTTTGTTTTAAAAGCCAAAGATTCAAATACGAATATTCACGTGTTTGATTTTTTTTTTTTGCGTGAACCTTCGATAAATTACAAGTACTCTTTCAAATTCCCAATGGTAAATGAAACTGTCTATAATTTTGACAACATTCAAAATTTCAAAAAACTTACCAACTTTGCAAAATTTCCAAAAATCTTGTAAGTGCCAAAAAATTCGTACGAAAAACTTGGTAGACTCCGGGAATCTCCCGAATTCACGAGCTTCCAAAATTTCCAAAAACTATCTTAATCTCAGAATTTTTCAACAATTTTCAAAGCATTGAAATTTCAAAATTCCTTATGCTCTAATGAATTTTCCATACTTTTTGTCAATTTCGAAACACGTTGCTATAGAAATTACGAAAATTATCTGGCAAAGCCGCAGAAATATTTTATCTTGTCACACCGAACACCTAGCGCAAAAGTGCAAAAAATGTGTAACAAATCGGATAAAATTTTATTGTCTGTCCGATATTCCAAAACGAAAAACGCTGCGCGAGAAATGAAAACGAAACCCTATCAAACAATTGGAAAAAAAAAAAAAAAAAAAAAAAAAAAAAAAACCCCCACCAGCCCCCACGCGAACCCCCACGGCGCGCAGAGGTGCGCGACGGGGCAGCGAGGGCGAGCGAACGGTTAACTGCGGCAACCTAATTTAGACCTGCGCGAGCGTGATCCAAGTTAGATCCAGAGGGGGCGAGAAATTGTGCAATGTGACTTTGAGGTGCAGGTACACCAATCAAGGTCGCGACAAAGGCACGAGGCCCGAGAAAAAACCTCGCTCTGATACAATGGGTTAATAACGCAAATCCACTTTTTTCCCCGTCGATGATGAAAATAATGATTGTCTAGGGTGAGCAGATGAGCTCGTCTAAAAAATACATGTCAAGAAAGTTCGATCTAAAATCGTGAAAAATGGGAAAATTAAAAAATAAGCACGATGATAAAAAGTTTGCCGTAAAATATACTTAGGTTCGAAAGTCATCCAAACTTGGAAATTGGAAAATTCGAAAATTTGAGCATTTTCAAGTCCAATTTTGATAAATTTCAAGATCAGATCGAATTATTTCTTTCCTAAATTTTTGATTCTACGAATCTAGAAGTTGATGAATCTTTTGTTTCTGAAAATTTTCAACTTGAGAATTTGAATCTAAACATTAGGAAATTAGGATATCGATACTAAATCGGACATAAAAATTATAAAAGTTCGACAACTTCAGAACTACGATAAAAAAATAAAAAAATAAAAAAAAATAAAATAAAATAAAAATAAAAGTTCAAAAAATTCTAACTCTGAAAGTATACATTTCGAGATCGTAAGATTCTGGGCTTCAAAATGTGGGCTTCAACTAACATGAATCCTCATCAATTTTTTGACGTAAAATTTTATATTTAGTAATTCACATTTTTCATTAAGAAATGAGAATATCTAAACATTATCCACAACAACAAATGGATAGGAAAAATTATTATACATATGATCTAGAAATGAAGAAGTTATATGATAGAGAAAATTTCGTAACTTCAAAAAATGAAAAAACTAGGAAATAAAACAACGTAACAAATGCAGAACTTAAATTCAAGAATAAAAAATTTTCAAATTTGACAATCTTTCAATTTTCATCCCAGGAATTTTCAATTTTTTCTAGTAAGAGGTTCGAATTCGGAAGCTTCAAAGCGCACATTTCAAAATGTCCACTGTACAAAACAAAAAAAATTTTCAAAATTGACAAATCCAATCAAATAATTCAAGAAACAACAAACTGGAAATTCATCATCTTAAAAATTAAAACCTCGAAAAACCGGAAAAATTCGAAATTCGAACGGACACTTGCAAAATTCGAAAATTAAAAAATAAAAAAAAATAAAAATAAATAATCTGAACATTCTCATTTTACGAACATTGTCATTATTCACTAAGAAAAAACGGTAAAATTTCAAAAATTCTGCAAATAATATCCAACACCATTCCAAAAAACTCAATGATGAAGCCAAATTATTTCCAAGTTACTACATACACTCCCACTAAAATTCTCACAATTCAACCCAAAGCGGTCGCGAAAGCAAAAAATAAACGGTAAAAAATCCTCAAGAAGACCGTGAAACGTCAAATCCCGAGTTTCACGATCATTCGCTTAAACCGCCTTCGCTCGGGCAGACCGTGACGAAGCGAAAAAGCTCCAAATTAAGAGGGCACTTCTAAGCCGGAGAGGCTCGAGTCCCGAGCTTTGTGCGTTAATTTTGCCTTTTTCGCGACCGTTGCAAGTTCAATCGCGAAAAGGATGATTGATTAATTATTGGCGTGATTATGTTCGATCGCGATTGTATTAATTATTATGATTTGTAATTAATAGTAAGTACATGATGATGTGGTTTATTTTTCCGGAGGTTATCGAGGGCAAAGATTTACCCACCTGGGGGCATTAGCAGGGACAGAGGGGCAAGCATCCCCCCACTGAATAATGGTGGATCGTCGGTGGAATGGCACGACCCTCCGTCCACCTTTGTCTCCTCCTCTCTCTCTCTGAACCTGAGAGGAGTAGGCCTTCCAACCCCCGGGGGTCGTACACCTGCAAACGATGCATTTCACGTCTTTTTTTCTCTCCTCGTCAAATTTCGCCCTCTCGCCGCCCTAGTTATTCTTTAATTGCCATTAGCTTTCGGAAAATTCATTCATTTACCCTCAGGGTGCCGCCGATCTATCGGGCATTTTCAAATTTCCCATAATTTTGCGTTTGCGAAATTTGAAAATTTTCGCAAGTCTAGATTTCCAATTTATTTCTTTAGATTCCCGGAATCGAGAAAAATTGAGTATGCTTCGAGAGATTGCTTAAACTTTTCCCCATTCGAAAATCGAATTTTTTCAAAATTTGACAGAAATCCGTTAAAATGTCTAATTTTACGAAAATGCCCGAAAACTGACAATTTATCAAAAACCCCCAAAAGTTTTGCAGTTGCACACATTAAAAAAAATTCTTTCAAAAATGTTCGACAATTTTTCAAAAAATTCGGAATAAAGTTTCCAGGTAGAAAAAAATCCAAATTTGCCCGATGGACACCCTATAATGCATAATTTTATGTATTTTTATTACCGTATGGGCGTGTTTAGTTTGATAGGGATAGAAGATCTACCGATATCATTTTCAAATGTTTACAAGTTTCGAAAGTTTTAAATAACTGCAAAGTTCAAAAAAGCTGAAACTTCCGAAGTGTGGATAAAAATTGTAATGAATTTCAAAGTCTTCGTTCATCTTGAAGCATGTTGATGCTTTGAAATTTTGTAGTTTAAGAAATGTGTCAAGTTGTTGTCAACAAGTGTACATAAAAATGTCTCAAGTTTTGTACAAAAAATTACAACATTTTCAACCGTTAAAGGATCATAAAATTCTCAAGTTACGAAATTTCGAGTTTTCGAGAAACTCTCAAAAATTATCAAAATGCAAAAGTTATTCAACTCATTGAAATTTGTTGAAATTAGAAAGTCCTGAAATTTTCAAAATGATTTAAATTCCAAGTTCCGATTGAAAAATTTGCAAATTTGAATACAAGGAATTATAATCGCAACAAAATGTGGATATTATTGTACTTTCGACTTTTTCCATAATTAATAACAATATCTCAGGATGAAGGATCACCAAAATCAATATAATTCATTAATTTTCAATACGGTAAAAAATAATGTTAATCGCCAATATTTCTCACAATGTCTAATTCGCTTGCAGCAACAGAAACGAAAATTTCGTAAATGAAAATTGTGTACACGAAAATGTAAAGCCCCTGTTCCACCCAACAAACATGTAAAAAAAACACAAACCTGCAAAACCGTTCTCCAATCACAACAAACGACGTAAGTAAAATTTTTCATTTCAGTATCTGGAAATAATCTTTCCAAGAAAACATTTCGGAATCGACACTGACAATTTATTGTCGTCATTATACAGCTGCGCACTTGCATTCGAGCCATCTAAAAGTTCTAATCATGCACACGCTGTGACAGCCACTGAGATCTACGAAATATACGTAAAAACGACGATTCTCGCTCCGTTGGTCCCTAATCGACACTCTACAAATTTTCAACATGCAAATACGAGCCGAATTCGAATTCACCGACTTGGATTTTTTCATTTTCACAATTCATTATAATTAACCATGTAAAAACGATGACCTAATTTTCATTTCTATTGTCAGTCATTTGTCATGACCGACAACAGAAATTTTACCTGTCACATGTTATGTACACAAAGCTTTTTTTTCCAATACAAAAACAACGTTAACTTTTTTTTCCAATGCAAAAACATCGTATTTAATGAATTAAATATATTTGCTCTAATTCATTTTCACCAATGTATTGAGAATACATAATATTAAGCTCTTTTTTACTTACAAATTTATCGATAGTTTCTTGGATAAGTAGATGATAAAATTTGGAATTCTATAAATTAAAAAAAAAAGAAGGAAAAAAAGACGACATTCTCGAATTTTTAGTAATTTTGTCAAACGCTCAAAGTCGAATAATTTTTTATTTACGGTTCATAATTGAAGCATGGAAATTCAAAGCTTGATAAGCACGATTTCCGTAAGGATCAATTTTTCACGTATTCAAATACGAAGATGACCCTTATTGAAATCGTACTTATCATGTTTTGAATTTTCATGCTTCAAGTATAAAAATTATTCAGTTTTGAGCTTTTTCAAAAATTAAATTTGGAGATGTTTTTTTTTTTAGTCTTTTAATTTATCAAGTCCTAAATTTTTGTATCTACGTATTTGAGAAATTCCATCATTTTGATACATTTGAAAGTGAAAAAGATTTTAATTTCATTTATTTATAAATTGCATGTATTACATAAGATTTGAGATAAATAAATGAATCAATGAATGAATAATTGTTCTATTGATTATATATAACTGTTACATAATATGTATATCAACATTATAATACATATGAGTATTATAATATTATTATAAATTTTGCATAATTGTTATGATTGTTATATTTGTTTACAATTCTTTATAAACTAAATGATAAATGAAGTGTAAATTGTTCAAATTAAATTTTGCTTTGCGTTATGGCCTATCAATATTCACATATATGTGCTCAAAATCTCGATTACAATTTCCAAATTTTGAAATTGCTCAACTACTGTGGCGTCGATCTGATGGCAAAACGACAGATACTTATTTGGAATTTTCTTCATTTCTAGAATTACCCAAGGGAGTGGAAATTTTACTACTTAATTAAACTAACGAATTTTCTAAATATCTTAATAAAAATGTTCAAAATTCCTAGTACTGTGGGAATTATGAAAAAATAAGTCAACATTTTTTTGGAAATGTTTACTATCTTCCAGAAGATACCCCAAAATTCTAGTAATTTCAATTTTTGGATTTCAGCGATCAAAAAATTTCAAATCGCTAAAAACATCAAGTAACCTAGTTCTCACAATGATTGCGATTTCAAAAATTTTCATCATCTCTAGATATGAAAAAATACGAAAAATATGACAAATTTTGACCGATTTTTGAAGAAACTGAAATTCCAAAATGCACATATTTTTCATCAATTCGGGTAAATTCACATATTCTACCGAGAACCACACACATTTCTGGTAATTCCAATTTTTGATTGAATTTGAATAAAAATTTCCAAATTAGTAGAAAAATAAAAAATCGAGTCATAATTCATAAAATGCCTGCACTATTTTCGTTCAATCTAGGAAAACTCTAATTTTTTCCAATTATTCTATTAAGAAAAACAAAAATTTCAGAAATTGATAATTTTAATTTTTCGATTCTACATTATTTTCCATCAATCCAGAAAATTTATAGTTTACCCACAATTATTCTACTCTGTAAAACACAAATCCCAAGATTTCGATTTTTGAATTTCAGCAATCCAAATTTTCCAGAATGAGTAAAAAAAAAAAAAAAAAAAAAAAAAATGGCCCCCATTTTTCAAAATGCCCCACAAAATATATTCATAAAAACAAAAAAATCTACCTCCGACCCCCATCCAATAAAAATTCCAAAATTTCTCTCAGTTCCCAAAAACGCTTAAATTTTCAAAATGCCCATATCCTTCACCAACTCTCATCATTTCAATATTTTCATCATTTTCATCACATTTTAGAAAATTCCTCAAAATTCCCTATATTCTACAAAAAGAACTATAATCGTCATAAATTCCTCAATATTTCCAAAAAACCCCTACAATATAAATAACTATTCCCTCAATAAATTACTCATCATCACTTTCGCCACCAAGTCGAGCACCGCCCAAATCTCAAACTTCGCCAAACTTCCTGGCCTCCAAAAAACATCTCCTCAAATCCGATTATCCTTACTTGGTGCAGCAACAAGAAGACTTTTGGGTCGGATCGAGGAAGGTCCAGGTGCCGAGTTCCAGGGAAGAATCGTTGGTCTTGGAAGTGGTGGCGTTGGCGATGCACTCGGCCCAGACGCGCTCGGGCAGTTCGGTGGCGGCTCTGGGATCCCGATGCGTCGTCCTCATCGACGCCGTCGTCGTCGCCGTCGTCGTCGTCGCCGTCAGGTGGTGGTGGTGGAGGTGGTGATGGTGATTATGGTGATTATGGTGATGATGGTGCTCGTGATTGTTGGCGGGACTGCAGGGCGGCGACAGGGGCATCTCCTGGGGTGCGTCGTCCATGTCCGTGACGAGGACGTAGCAGGAAGGGTAGCGCATGCGAACGCCGCCGACGAGGATCTCGACGAGGGGCGGCAGCACCGACTCCAGGCCGACGCCGTTTATCGGGTAAAAGTGCTTCCACTCCTCCAGGAACTGGTTGTCCACCCGACTCGCTTGCCCGGTCAAAGTGCCCGCCAGTCCGTAAGGGGCCAGGATCACTATCGCGAACATGCAAAAAGTTGACATACAATTTAGTCCATTCGCTAGGGGTCATTTTGTAGCAGGTAAAACGGGATAAGTAGACGCAGTGTTTTCTGCAGATTTTTAGGTCGCTGATTACGAATATGTGCGTCGATTTTCCGTTAAGTGGTGCAAACAAAAGTTATCAACAATTCAATTGCTTAAATCGCTAGAACTCGGTAAATATCGATTGTAGCGAAAAAAGTTATCTACAAAACTTGTGCAAAATCAAAATTTACATAAAAAATGTCATATAAAGTTTTGCTGTATCTCTGATAGTTATGGAGATAATCGCCTGTAATCGGCGCAAGTAATCGGCGCAAGCCCATAATTGAGCTCCTGAGGAGCGTCGCGCACAGTCGCGCAAGAAGGAGCAGAAATGAGCTCGCGCTAATTACGGGTAATTATCTCCATAACTATCAGAGATATAGCAAAATTTTATACGACACTTTTCATGTAAATTTTAATTTTGCACAAGTTTTGTCGACAACTTTTTTCGTTACAGTCTATAGTTTCCGAGTTATAGCGATTTGAACAATTAAATTGTTGATAACTTTTGTTTGCACCACTTAACGGGTAATCGACGCACATATTCGTAATCAGCGACCTGAAAACCTTCAGAAAACACTGCGTCTACTCATCCCGGTTTTACTTCCTACAAAATGACCCACAGTGTATGGACTAATTGAAATGGTATTTTATGGTTGAACAAACAGCCGATTTTGTACGCGTACGGCTATTTTTAATTTTTATGTAATTCCAAAAAAATGGCAGTTTAAAAAAAATAATATAATAATAATAACAGGGTTTGGAAAGTTACTTATGAAATTGTAACGCGTTACGTTACCGTTACTTAGGTAAAATATCTAACTCGTTACGTTAGCGTTCTCCGAAAAATAAAATTACTCGTTACCGTTACTGCCTGTAAAAAGTAACGTTTCGTTACTTCGTCGTTACTTTGCTCATAAAAATATCATCTTTATTCGAACTTTCAGATATCAAGGAACAATGGACAAAAAACGTTGTCTACGGATTTTCTTTCTCAGACTGTTTATTTCGAATTCAAGCGAATTTGCGATACATATTTCTCCAGAATTTTAGGAACAAAGGATTCCAAAACTTGGAAAAATTTACAATTTTTCATCCTAAAAACTCCAGAACTCTTGAAAATTGTTAAATAAATGCTTAATCATCTTCTGACTCCCGAGATTCGAAAATTTTGAAATTCTTTGCAATTCTCGGAAATTCCTAAAACTTTTATAAGTTTGAAAACTCAATAACTTTCAAAGTCTTCATAACTTCCAAATTCTTTTGAATTCCTCCGAAGCTCAGAATTTCTAAACTTTGAAATTCTCCAAAACTTCTCAATTTCGAATCTCTGAAACTTTAAAACTCTTTGGAATTTTTCAAAGTCTCCAAAACTTCTAAAAATGCTGAAATTTAAAAACGATGAAATTCTTTAAAACTTTCGATCTCGTTCAAATTCGTCAGAACTTGAAAATCTTGGCACTCGAAAACTTTAGGATTCCGAAATTTATAGAATTTAAAACTCTAAAACTTTTGGTTTCAAGTTGTTCGAAATTCTTGGAAACTATCAAAATATCTCAAACACATAAAAATCTTCAAGTTGACAACTTCAAAATTCGTAAAAACTCCCAAATTCTTTGAAACTCGTCACAACATCGAAATAGCGAAGCTAGAAAACTTGAAAATTCTTCAAAACTTTTAAATTCACAAGACTCGGGAATTTCTGAATTCTTGGAAAATTTTTAAATTTTTACAACTTATAAAAATCCCGATCTCAAAACTTCAGAACGTTTGAAATTTCAAAAAACTTTGAAACATCCTGAAACTTCCAAAATTCTGATACTTCCAAGCATTAAAACTCAGAAATCCTTCAAAACTCCCGAAAAACCCGAAACTTGGAAAATTCCAAAATTCTCTCATTTATTATTATGAAAACTTATGATTAAAACTCCAAAATTCTTCAAAATGTCTCAAAACATCTAAACTCCGTAAATCCAAATCTTCGATATGTCTGAAAATGTCAAAACTTCGGAACTTTATGATTCTGCAAAACTTCGATCGACACGAACTCCTCGAAATTTCCAAATTTCGAAACTCTCGAACTTCAGAGCTTCAACATTCTTCAAAACTCTAAAATTCTCCAAAATGTTTGAAACATGAAATAAATAAGAATTAGTAACGTGGATGCAACGTGAATTTCCTTACTAGTTACGGCGTAAAAAGTAACCAGTTACCGTTATCGCTACTTTGACATTAAAGTAACGCGTTACGTTATCGTTACATCTAAAAATGTTACCTTGTAGAGTAACGCGTGACTTCCAAACCCTGAATAATAACAATAATATATTTCTATTAATACTGACCTTTGACCGTCGATTGAGTGGTCTGGGTACGTTGCAAGCATGCCCTGGTGAGATGCCTGACGGCCGGATGTTGCCTGACGTCGACGCTCGCGCAAACCGTGCTCTCTCCGTGAACGAAAAACGCGAAGGAAAACGACAAGTGGCTGCTGCAACGCGGAAAAACACATTTTTTTTACACATGCACAAAGATGGCCCTTTTTCATGCACGAAATGTGGGCGCAAGATGGCATTTTCCATTGATATAGTAGAAAATTTCATAGATATAGACAAAACGCTATATTGCGCACTGTTTTTCGAAATATTTCCGCACCAGTTTTGGCAATTTTTCAAACCGTGTAAAAATTGCGACATTTTAAGCAATTTTTATTAACTCCACAAATTTTTCAAAATTTCAAGAATTCTCAAGATTTCCGAATATTTCCGAAATTTCCAAATTTCCAAAATTCTCAAAATAAACGAAAATTTCTAAAATTCTGAAAATTTCCAAAAATTTCCGAAAATTTCCAAAATTCTGAAATTTTTGAAAATTCTCAAAATATCCAAAAATTACGAAAATTTTCCAACCATTTCCAAAATTTTAAAAATTTCGAAATGCCCAAAAATTTGTAAAATTATTAAAATTTTGAAAAAATTGTGAACTTTTCAGAAATTTTCAAAATCTTTGGAATTTTCGAATACTTCGAAAATTTTTTATTTTTTAGAAATGTTTCAAAATTTTCATTTCAATTTTTCGTGCACTCAAAAGCGCCATCTTTGTGCATTTGTAAAAAAAAAGCACTGTATGCAACAAGTGCGCAAGATAGGTTAGCCCGTGAGTGTCAAGTTTGAAATACTCAACTTCGGCTGGCACACTCTCGACTTCGGCTGCACGCACTCGCTACGCTCGTGCGTTCGCCTCCGTCTCATGTTCCAAACTTTACACTCACGGAACAACCTATTTTGCGCACTTGTTACATAATGTACTATTCCCGGTAAAAATAAACTGTCCACTCATATTTCAACACCACGAAAAAAGTACGCATTGTATTTTTTTTTTGTTTTTTTTTTGTTCATCCTGCATTATGTTATGCATTTGCCATCGCTCACCTGCTGCAACGATGTTTCTCGAATCCGTCGTACGGTTGCACGAACCATTTGCCCAGTCGTATGAAATCGCGCGACAGCAAACACCTTTCGATCAAGTTGTGCAGGGCTTTGAACAGCAGCGATCGGCACTCGTACGACAATCCGCTTTCCCATGATCCCTGCTCACTTTCTGCAACGCATAATAATGAGACCGTGTAATTTACTGACTAACCGATTAACACGATACGGATTAATTATCGCGAAAATACGACGGAGCAACGAATATCATCGACCATTTTGCCCTTGCGAAATCGCATTTTTTCAGATTTGGAGGGTTAGAATATGGGCTTAAATTAAATTTTCATACAGCGGTTGTGATAAGAGGGACTTGCGAACAAATTACGTAAGATTTTTAAATGTATCTGTTTTTTTATTCCATGCCGAACGATATTAAATGTATATATCCGCCTTACGTAATGTTCATACAATTTTGTTCTTCAATTTCCAGGCGTTTTGGAAAGTTTTCAGGAGTTGGGAAATTGTAGGACTTCAGACTTCGTAATTTTGCAATTTCCAAAATCATCAATATAAACTCGTATCATTTTGGAATTCGATGTTATTTTCCAAAAATTTCGGACTTGTCAATTTCAATTTGCGAATTTTCATAATTTTGGATTTTTACGTGTAAACTGACAAATTTTACGGTTATATAACTTCGGATATCAAATTGTTGAATTTTACAATTTAAATGGCGAGATTCATTTTTCAGATTTTACGATTGAATCGTTTCAATTTTTGATAATTATTGTAACTATCAAGTCCTAAAATTCGAAGACGAGAATTTCGAAAATTTTCTGAACATCTATATTCTATAATATGGAAGAATTTGTGAGTTGAAGATTTTTTCGCCATTTTTCGGTATTTTAATAAATCTTTGATACGTCGAATCATTCCTGGAAATTCCAAGAATTCTCAGAATGTACATTTCCAGAAACAATTTGTTAACCTTGAAAAATTTTTTCAAAATTTGTGGTAAATATTCGACTCAATTCCTATAAAAGTTCATTGAAAATTACAATGACTTCGATTCCATTTTCCTCAACTTGACGTAATTTTCAACACATTTTCAATATTTGCCGTTTATCTTTTAATTACAAAACCGTTAAAATGTTATGAAAAATTAACATTGACACCGTGAAAAATTCAGCTGTTGCATTCCACTGCCCCCCCCACCGACAACCCACGGCCCCAGCTCCGACAACTCCAGCAAGATGATCTAAAATCTAGTCAATTGCCGAAATCTAGTATTTCGGGATCTACGGATCATTATACATTTTTGTCGGTAAATATAAGAGAAAAAAAGTACCTGCCGGGAAAATAATCTACTGTCAAGAAAAATACAATTGTATCGAAGCTTTTGGTATTTTGAAGTTAGCTAAATATTCCCCCCCCCCCCCCAATCAAAGGGGCAACGCCTTTTTCGTCCGTCGAGCGCAAATTTCCTGGGACGTCGATATTTGTGTCATTTATCGTCGCTCGAGTGCTTATGGTGAAGAAATTACGGCCGAGAAGTGAAAGGTCTGAATAACAGCGTCAAGGTAGAGTAGAGAGCGGAGACAAAAGGAGGAATAAGAAAATGATAAAAATGCGCGGCGTTTTAGGCGGATACCGCTCCATTAGAATAAAAGCGTGAAACGGGTACGTATGTACAGCGTACGTATGTACAGCCCCACACCGACATTCAATTTTCAAGGAAACACACAGATTTTATGCATGATTATTTATAAACTTTTTAAATCATCAATTTAAAATAATGCATAACATAAAATAATTTGATTCGTGTTATTTAATAATTATTGAATCAATGTAAGTATTCGTAAATGTATTTTTAGAATTTTACAAAACATCGGTGAATTTTACGAAATCTTCTGCATTCGAACTCTATCCAATTTCTGAATAGTTTTTGAAATTTGTTCAACAGTTTACACTTTTTATAAACGTCAGCAATTTTTACGAATTTAGAAAAACATTGGAAAATTTTGTTCTGATTTCAGTGGTTCTTAGGATTCCGGAAATTTTCCAAGGATTTCTATGCATTTTTTATTGTATAAAAAATTGTAAAATTGAATTTGAGAAATCTGCAACATAAAAGTTATTTAGAAATTTCGTAATTTTCAAAACACAATCATTTTTTAAATAGGTAATCTTTAATGTTTTTCAAAAATCACTAAAAATCTACAATAATGTACAAAACATACGATGATTCCAAATTTCCCTAATGACTAACAAATTTTCTATAATTCGAAAAAATTTCCAAATGTTGATCTGTTTCGTAGACTAAAAAGTAAAAAGTGTTGTCATTTTTCGCTGACTCATTTCCAGGCACTTCTAATTTTCAAACACCTGGAAAATTGCTCAATTTTCTCAATTTTCAAGCACTACCCAAAATTGAAATAATTTCAACAATATCTGAAAAACTTTTCGGCTAACATTAAAAATTCTCGAAAGTTGACGGACGCTTAAAATTTCCGTACAATTTTTTCAACTTCCCAAATATATTATAAGATAAAAAAATGCCCCCTCTGAAAAAATACTTGATCCGCCACTATAAGAATTCTCTGCAACGGCGGCCGAGAAAAGCGTTACTAGAACTTATAGTGCTCGCGCGGACAAGCCGCTTTCCCTCGGTTTTGTTCTCTCGCTTATTGGGACATCATCGCGATGTTTCCCGCCCGATCCCACGCAATTACCGCACATTTTGTACCCTATTTACTTCGCATGCGCTCAATGAAAATGCTACGCATCATGTACAAAAACGACAGATTTATAATGTTGATATCGTATCAAAATGAGCGATTCAGCATCAAATTTGTACTTCGTTCTATCATCACTGACATACTGACGTGAATTTTTTCATTATTTTTAAAAATTTTCCATTGATGACTCGGAGTCTGAAAAAATACTTTTAATTATTCTAACTTCGAAATTCTACAACTGTCAGAGTTTTTGCCTTTTTTTTCCTCGACAGAGATTACGTATTTCCCAATTAAGTCAAATCAGAATACACTTTTAATATCGCAGAGGGCATGGAAAATTTTTCATTCAACATTTTTGCAACGAAAATATTTTATAGAAGTGACAAGAAGTAGCCGAAGTAGTGTTTCAAAAAGGGTGAATGAACATTCTGAAATGAAACACTATTGTTTTCGCAGTGTGACGGTGTTTTGTTTTTTTTTTTTTTTTTTTTTTTTTTTTTTTTTTTTTTTTTTTTTTTTTTTTTTTTTTTTTTTTTTTTTTTTTTTTTTTTTTTTTTTTTTTTTTGCTGTTGCGAACAAATAACGGTCGTAATTGCTACATTGTTTTCAATGTAGTACATGAGAATATCGAGTAATTTGTAGCGGTTGAATACGTTAAGTAAAAAAGAAATTACGAAACAATGTTTTTCGCGAGTAAGTTGTCTGCAAATATTTATTACTATGCAGTTTTTACATGCTTTTTTTTGCAGAGAAATTTCAAGACGATATAGATAACTGAAATAAATTAAAATTGTGATAATTTTTGGGACGATTGATAAGCTTATCAACCGGTTATCTAATCATTGTATAATTGGATGAATCGTTCAATTAGATAATCGGTTATCTAATTGATCTAATTTTTCATTTTTAAATGTTTTAGGCTGAGTTCATTAACTTTTCATCATTTATTACGAATTGTAACACTTGGTAGAGGTACTCATTTTGTGAATTTTTGAACATGAATTTGAAAAATTGTCGATTTCTGACTTCCGGATGATTGAATTGGAATTCATGGCCTTCCCAGTCAATGAATTGTTGGATTTTTATTTTGGAAGTTTGGAGTACCAAAGAATGAAAATTTTCGAATTTTGAAATCCCAGTTGTTAAATTCGAATTTACAAAGTCCAAATTTTGAACATTCCTGGAAGTCCGAATTTAAAAAACTCCAAATTTTCATAATATTTCATAACTATTACACCCGAAATCTCAAGTTTCCAAAATTTGGAATTGATTACGATTATTTCGATTTCCTCATTTTATTACGAATTTTCGAACGTCAAGACTCGTTATTTTGAATGCGCCTATCTCTGCATTTCATTTTTTCATATTAAAATAAAATGTTTGGTTACGAAGTTTTGAGACTCTTGATTCAGAATAACTTAATTTTGTAAATTTACACATTTATGAATGCTTATTTTTCAATTTTAAAATGATTTAATGTCCTAATCTGCGTTTTGTAATTACTTTATTTCAATATTTACGAATTTATAAACTCGAAATTCCATAATTTACGAAATCTAAAACTTTTCAAAGTTTAGGATTTGAGTTTTTTTATACCTCATGATTATGGATTTTCGGGATGTTTAATTGCCAAATGTTTAAATTTTCGAACATCTAAACTCGTTAAATCTTTTTTTTTTATACCCCAGAAATCAGATTTGCAAATTTTTAAAATGTTGATTATTCAAATAAAAATCTCTAAATTTACTGACGTTTATACAGAAATTATCCAATTTTTGGACGTCCAAATTTTAAATATTCAAAAGTTTTGAATATTTCAATTCAAATTTCCATATACGCAAATTCCGAAATAGTTAAAAATTCTCAATGCAAAACTTCGTAGTTCTGAATGTTCTGTTTCGAAACTTGGATTGTCACAGTAACTGATTTGTTGAACAAAAATGTCGCTATCTGATCGTGAGTTGAATCTAAATCTCTGAATCCTACGACGATTAGATGGAAAATTTCCAATTTTCGGATGCCCGAATTTGTAATATTCCAGATCTACGAACATATGAATTCGAATTTCAAAATATGCTCATTTTGGAACAGTTGTATACGAACTCTCGATTTACAGGATTTGAAAATTTCATAATTTAGGATCATTTGATCGACAAAATTCACAAATGTTTCAATATCAACGTTGTCTTCAATGTCCCTTTTTTTCAATTTGGATCGTGAAACTACGACATTTTTGAATAATCCGCCTCAATCTCATTTTTTGAATGATTCTACGTTGTCCGTGATCAGTTCAGTATCGCTATTTTTCCTATTTACACCATACATATTTTTCCATAAATCTGCTCTACCCTTTCAAAAATCACCCACGCAAATTCTAGGTCACCTCCGAGAGACGGAAACGAGCGCGTCGCCGAAGAATCCGCCGCGACAGTAAGTAAAACAAGTTTATAGAAATCGATGCACACGCAGGGTGGGGAAGTTGGTAGGGCAGCAAGCACCTAGCGCGTTGCGGATCGCGCTAAAGAACCACAAAATCTGTAGTACACACATACAAAGCGTGCATTTATTCGTCATTTTTCGGGTTAACGGTTCCCAACAACCAGTGGCGTAAACAGCGAGACCCCTCCCCCCTTGAAATTCATACGCACTTGTTGTGCTTTTTCAATCAATTACTCTCTAATGCACTCTAGCTACACTCTAATATTATAAAATTTTACTGGTCACACATTTTTCTCGAAACTACCCAAAGGCAGCTTGTTGAAACTTTACCCTAACAAAACAGTTTGCACAAAAATACGTCCGTACCTTTGATGCAAACGTGTTGTGTATCAGGGCATGAAAAGTTCCAGTGGAATGTAATAAATCGAATAGTAATTATATAAAAAATTAATTCGCTGTCAACTGAAATTCACCGTCGACATTAATCATTAAACAATCAAGTGCCTTTTTTACTACTTTTGGGGATGGTTTTGTACCCCTGTTATACACATGTGACTTAGACGATCTCGTATAGTAGTCACGCTTTGTGGGTCACGTAGGTATTTTAGTTTCTCACGAACGATTTTCCCACACGAAGTATTAATAATTTTTTAGATATCCACATTGTAGTGTTGAAAAATGACAACAGTGGAAAAGGTACATTGAAAAGGCTAAAAAATGATGAAATTCGATCTACAATAATTCTTGAACATAGAAAAAGTGAAAAACAAGCAAGTTTTTCGAAAATTTTAAGGTCGGTCATCCAAATTTGGAAATCGAAAAATCTGAAAATTCGAGCAGTTGTAAGTCTAACTTGGAGAGTATTTTCAACATTATAATATCAATATTTGACATCATTCAATGATTTCAATTCAGAACATTGGGATACCACAAACTTCGAAATTAATGAATATTTCCACTCGAAATTTCAATTTAAAGCTCGAAACTTAAAATTTTGACATCGCATTTAAATACAAATTTTAAACTTGAACTTCAAATTCTCAAAACTTCAAACCCTTTGAATGTCAACTTCGAAGTTTGAATACATGGACCTTGATCATCTTATTTCAACTTCGAACTCCAAACGTTGAATTTGGAGTTCAAACTTTTACTTTGCGCTTCAAACTTCCATTCTTAACTATAGATGAATTCTGGATTTGAACTTTCAAATTTGAACTTTGAACTCCAAATTTCATATTTTGATTTAAAACTCCAAACTTTGGATTCAAACTGTAAACTCCGAACCTAAACCTCCGACATCAAATTTGAACTTTGAACTTCAATCTTCGAATTTAAATTCTAAAATTCGAATTTAAACCTTGAACATCAAGTTATAGAACTTCAAACATCAAACTTTGACTTCGAACTGCAAACTTCGTTCCAAACTCCAGATTCCTCAACCAAACTTCAAATTTTAAATCCAGACTTCAAACTTTGAGTATAAACTTCACGCTTGAACTTGAACTTCCAAATATGAACTCTAAATTTGAAGCTTACCCTCCAAACTTCACATTCCAATTTGAAACTCCTAACTTTAAATTCAAACCTCAAACTTCAAGTTTGAACCTTGTATTCCAAATTTCAAACCTAGGTTTTAAATTTCTTACTAAAATGTGAACTCTACTGAACTTTCGGGGGGGGGGGGAGGGGGTTGAAACCCCTTCCCCCCTACTGGATCCGCCATTGTCCACTACCCAATACAAACAGGAAAGTTTCAAAATCACTGCAAATAATATACAAAACTAGAAATTACAGTCAAAAACAGTACATGTCCTATCCAAATAGCGCGTCTGGTCACCCTATTTTACAACTTGTAGCATAGTGTACCGTTTCGTATCTAAAAACATGAATTTCGAGAAAGGGCGAAAAAAGGAGCGGTTGATCACCCCTGTGAACGCGCGGGACACGTGTTTCTCTCCCGTCCCTCGATCGATAAACGGAGGTTGCAGGGGAAATGCATCCATCGCGCGTCGCTTCATTTCGTAGGCGAATATCTTGAAAAAAAGAGAGAGATAAAGAGAGAAAAAAGATAAAAAGAGGGAGCCGCGGTGCTCCCTCTTACTGCCTCCCCCCGCGCGTCCCTTTTTGTGCCGAAATCGATACTTCCGTCTCGCGCCCGGGCGGGAAAAAGGCGCCAAGTTACGAAACGATATTTTGGAATATCGCGAAAAGTCCCACAGCAAACGCTCATCGAAAGATTCGCACCCTGTGTCGAATCCACTTTTAAGCCTTTCAAGTGTTGTCGACATTTCATCGTTTCATTAAAATATCGATATTTTCACCAGACATCACTCACACACTGTACGTAATATATCGATATTCGACATTCGAGTTATATGATAACGATATCTTGAACTGAAATATCGATATTTCTGATCCGATTTCGATATCAGACATTAAGGGTCGTCGTTAAGATAAGTATAACGCTCTAGGCGGTGGGGGTAGGGGGGGGGGGGGGGGTATTTCACGTAACAAATTTTGTATATTTGAAATGATAACCGATTTGCTGAAAACTGGAGTGCCCTGGCCTAAAATTTCGACCGATTCGTAATTCGTTCAAAACTTTTATAATTTCGAAATTCAAAATATTTCGGAAAAAATTTCAAAAATTGGAAAATTCGTATTTTTTCGAATTTTAATATTTTCAAAAATTGGAAAATTCGTATTTTTTCGAATTTTAATATTTTCAAAATTGAGAAAATGTTTCGAATACATAAAATATGTCGACATTATCCAATTTTGAACCATTTTTTCATTTTTTAGTAAAAAAGACTGAATAAGTGTTTCAAAAATCTTAAGGATAAAAAACGTTGTTCTCAAGTTTAAAAAATCTTTGTATATTTTACATACAATTTATTCATTATTTTAATGCATTTATCAGTCAAATGGAATACATTCTACAACAAGGCAAGAGAACGAATTTAAATTCCGACGACCATTAAAATTTATATTCTATTTATCCATAGTAAATACCGATAAAAATTAAATTTGCAAGCCGAAAAAACCATTGAAAAGAAGATTAGGTTTTCCATGTTTTTACAATAATATCATTTAAAAACAGTCTTTTTTAAGAACAGCAATGGCATCAAATTCAAAGACAAAAAGACGGAAAAAAAAAAAAAACCAATTTCCCAATTTAACTAAAGTCCCCTGAATTGTTATTTTTAAATCTTGAGTAGTGATAAAACGGTTACGTTTGTGTTCTAAATATGACATTTCGTGACTTACAAAATTTCAATTTTGAATTTTGTAATTTTGAAATCTTACGTCAAAGTTTTCCAGTACGCACATATCAAACGCTGACCTATAGACACGTCCGATAATGTGCTCCGGTAACGATACGGACGAAAAAAATAAATAAATAAAGCCGCGCGATCATTTATTCACGCTCAGCAAGCGTAATTGGTCAAGCCCTTGGTGGTAAAAAATAAAGCGTGTCGGCAACTTCTCGGGAGCGCTTCTTTGTCGCGTTTTATCGGTTAGTGACGTTTTCAGGGTTCTCAACAGATTGCGGGAAAATTTCGCAATTTTTTTAATGACTGAATTCTCAAAATTTTCAGAATTTCGTGAATTTCAGAATTGATTGAAATTTCGTATCAATGTTTTGTTCCATAATGTTTACACAATTTAATTTCTAATGATGAAATTCGAATTTTTTGTATCCAGAAAAATCCATAATAAAAAATTTCAGTGTTACAGTTATCTTATTTAACAATACTGAAATGTATACTTCCGAAGTTAGACTTTCGACTGCTAAATATTACGGATTTTTTCATCATTTTCAACTTCGGAAGACCGAGCTTCCCAACTTTGAATTTCTGTCATCTAATAATGAAAAATACGAATATTTCCAAAATTTTTCAAAAATATAAAAAAAGTCTCATAGATGTACAAAAATTCGTTTACATTAAGAATATTTTCAACAAATTACTTATTTCATTAGTCCAGATTTTACGCCAGGGAACTCCCAATTTTTTCAAATTGGATATAATTTCAAATAATCGCGTCGATCAAAAAAGTACATGAATACATATACAACATTTTCTGGGTTTAATCAATTTTTTTCGATTTACCCATCCCATTTTTTGCAATTAAAATGTTTTTTGCGAGAAGAAAAAATCCACCGAGTCAAGCATTTTTTGTTTCACACAAAACATTTCAACTGCCAAAAACTGAATGAGTAAATCGAAAAAAAGCAATTAAAACCACAAAATTCTCATTAACCTATTGACAATCAATTCTATCGATTGTAAAATATATAAAAATGTCTCTTTCTCATTCTTCTCGATCCCCCCAAGGAGCGTCGCGTAATTTACGGATGACCCCTGAGGTTATCTATTCAACCCAGTTCAATAAACAAATAGTACTTGTATCTTTTTTGTATTCGTTCCATAGGGGAGACCGGGGCTGGTTGGCCAACTTTTTACCTACGAATTTCTAATGACTCCCCTTTTGGAGTGAATGAACATTCGATTTCACTATGTCAAAGTGCATACCCTCGGCTTGTACTGTGAATTTTTTCATGCATTTATATTCATTTTTAAAAAAAAAGACAAATATTTTTACAGTTACGTGACGGATTGGCCAACCTGCCCCGAGCACGGGGCAGGTTGGCCAATTTAAGAAAAAATCGTATAAAATTCAACAATAAAATTTCAATTAAAAAAAAGACATCTGATTCACTTATTCACCAATTAAATAATTTTTTCAATCGAAGGCTACTGTAATCATCACGTTTAAAAATTTTTTGTTCCTATTACAGCGTATAGAAATGTAAACTTGGTCCACGCGTTTCGCCCAACTTTTTTTTGGTTTGAGCCATAATCGGAGCTTGTATTTTTATTGGAATAAGAACTTAGTAAATACATTTTCTTCAGCTCCATGCGGACTACAAATTGCTTATTTGCGATTTCAGAGCATTGGCCAACCGGCCCCGGCCATGTTTTTCGAAATTAGATTGATTTTTTAGGTTAGGAAATGTAAATAATAAATTCCAGCGATACTTCATTTTAAACCTCATGGCATGAACAACTGATAAACGTTTTTAGTTGGTTTGAAATCAATTGTTTATTCGTTCAGAAAACGGAAAAATCGAAAAGTGGAAATTTTACTAACACGAGTAGAAAACAGTTTTTCGGTTATATTTTCGATACACGTTCGCACAATGCAATAAAATAACACCGACAGTCTTCTTACAACATATTACACTCGTAGTTGACTTTGAGTAGGCTTTATAAACATTTCCGGTATTTAAAAACAAAGTATTGGCCAACCTGGCCCATTGGCCAACCAGCCCTGGTCTCCCCTACAGGAGAACTAAGTGACATCCATCAGGGACTAGGGTGTAATGACAAGGATCCTACTGTATCTGTATAATCCTTCCTTGCACTGGCGTTCCGAAAGTATGGAATGCAAGTACGTAAGTAGGTAGGTATAGCTCGCGTGTGACGCAAGAGAGAGCCGGGGTGGGTGAGGGGGAATATGCCGTCAATAAAGCCGCGTGGGTACGTAGCTGCTCGATACAGGACGCTGTGGTTCTATTCGCACTCGGCTTCTCGTTTATTCGCGGCCGAAGTATGCGCGACGCCGGCTCTCTCTGCGCTCGGTCCCGAGGTGGTCGATCGCATCCCTTTTCCCTCCCTTACTTTCCCTCGTCCACCCGATTCTCCGTTAAACAAAAATTAAACAAAAATTAAACAAAAAAACATCGACCGTTTCGCATGGCAGAAAATCCGCGCCCTTTCCTCCCTCCCAAGCGAAGTGCGCGTGTGTCGGGAAAGAATTGAGCTTTCCAATATTCCAAAACGCCAGAAATGTTGTTACATGAATTTCATAGAAACTACAAGGATTCTAATTGGGACAAATCCGAAAATTTTTATATTCAAGGAGTTTGCACACAACTTTTATGCAAACGATAAACTATTGCTGATTAAGGAGGAATTAAAAAATTTTTTGAATGTGTAAACATTGGAATTTGTCAGAATTTTCGAATTTTAATTATGAAAACTTTCAATTTGAAAATCTGCGAAATTCATACAAATCGGCAATTTCGAGATTCACAAAATAAGCAATTTTCAGTAGTATAATTTGTATTTTAAAATATTTAAGTTGAAATTTCATTAGATTTTCAGGATTTTCAATCAAAAAATGTGTACGTTTCATACATTTCGAATTAAAGACGATTCGAGAATTTCGAAATTTGAAAAATTTATATTTTTAAAAGTTGAAGAATTTTTCAAACTTTAAACATTTCTGGAGAAACAAATTCTGTTGACTAATGTCACTTCAAATACATTCGTTAAAAAAACGTACATCTTCCAAAATTGATAGACTTTTTATTGATCATATTTTCCACCAGTTATTCTTAAATTCATACTTGGAAAAATCTACCTAATATCTCTGAACACGCAACGTTCGTAAAATCAGTACGAATCAAATGCTACAACGATGGGACAATGACTGCAGTCATCATCCCTACGTGGGGTCGATTTTCGCTGCTTCCGCCGTACTTTCGATTAGAAATTCAGCGCGAGCCGCTCGAGGAATTTCGCGAAATGCCCAAAGGGCTTTCTCATGGGAAAAGCGCGATGCGGCGAGTGCGCTCCTCTCGAGCGCGTGTTCCTCGACACACGAGGTCGCTGAACCGCGTAGTAGCTGCTGTTGCTCCTCATCGCAGTCGTTACGCGTATAGATCCACCGTTGTGTTCCGCGACTGAACCAATTGCGGAACCACCGGCTCAAACCGTTACGCCAAAAAACGCGCTCGCGGCCGGACACACGCACTTCCAGCTTTTTTCATCATTTTTTTCTCATTCAAAACCATTCATTTCCTCTATCTAGGTATCAGTGTGCTCATAATTATAAAATAAAATTAAAACCGTCACTTAAATATCTCGTTCGACTAAAATTTCCCTAAATCAACCGTCTTACGGATTAAACCGAGAAATAAAAGTTTTTCCATATCTTTATAATTTCATCAACGTACGAGAGATGCTTATTGGTATTTATGGTAATTCCAACTTTTAAATATCCCGATCTGGAATGCAATTTTCCCACTTTCTCCAGTTTTTCTTGCATTTCCCAGATTTCTACAGATTAGGCATTTTATATGTAATGAAAAAATGTGCCTGTGTCGACAGAAAAAAATTCATAAAACTCAATAAGTTAAAATAAATATTACATTCGTGCGTCTGGAAGCAAGGCCTTTTTTTAAAATAAGTAATAATAAACAAAATAAAACCCGATGATCGAGAATCGCAGAATAAACTTGCATTTCAAAACGATTTCTCGGTCTTGCTTGGTAGCTTCCATAATTGGTTATTGATTTCCACACCGTTTCCCATTAATTTCATCATTAATTTCATGACTCATACCTTTACCGACATTTGAATTAAGACATTTTATTTCTCTCGCCTTCTAATAACTCTATCAAAAATTATCACATTGTAATTTTTTTTGTGACAGCATAAATCAGCAACAATATCTCTTTTGAACCCAACAAATATTTGTTGGGTACAATACAAATTGCACAAACTCGTATAATTTTCCAAAATTCATACACAAAAATCGATTAAGAAAATGATTTCCAAACCCTCAAAATCTCTCAAAAATCTGCAAAATTGCCATTTCAGATAGTTTCAATCCACGAAAGATTTCCTAAAGTATTAGAAAATTCCTAACGAATTGAAACAATTTTTCCGAAATTCTTCGGACCAAAAAAAAAAAAAAAAAAATCAAAAAAAGTGGGGAAATTTCCACGCGAACCGAGGAGCCGGCGACGTTATAAATAAAGCCGCGTTCGCACAAAAAAAGTGTGCCGATGCTTTGGAATCCCGCGGGACGCAATTTCGCAGCCCCCCACCGCCCCGAAAAAAAAAAAAAAATCCACCGCCCACCCTGATAGGGGTCTCCACGAAATGCAATCTTGCATGACAGGTCATTTTGATGACGCCGCGTTTCTTTTCATCGAAGGTCGGCCAGTCAACTCGACAATCCGTCAACTGGATAATCCGTAACGCGTGTGTCAATGACTTTTCGGCATTTCAAACAACAACGGTTTTTCCTTATTCTCCATCATTTCATTTTTAAAAATAGACCTCACGGATATTCGACCGTAAAATGCTCCAATTTTCGAGGGGGTTTCCAAAAAGACCATGGTAATTTGTTTTAGAGAACAAAAAAAAAAATCTTTCATCTTTTATGTAGAAGAAAGAAATGGATTCGACGTTTTTGAATTTAATGCGGATTTTTGGAATATCACGTCAACTTGTTATGAAAAAATCACATGTACAGATAGATATTGATATAATTTTGGAAATTATGTACGGTGATTTATACTACATTCTTTGATAGTACGAAAAATTTCGTAAAATTTTGTGGAATTCTTCAAATTCCTGTAATTTTTACTTAACAATCATTCATTTCAATAGATAATAAAATGGATACATTTTTTCTTGGTTTGAGAATGTTAGAAAACAAATAATTTTTTAAATTCATAAGAATATGCATAAATACTAAAAAATTCCAAAAGTTTTCTTGAAAGGTACACACATTTTGAAATTTTCGAATTCTTCCGAAAATTTCGAAAAAAAGCGTCAGTACATATTGGGATAGAAAATCGTGTTCATTTTCGAAAATCGTCGAAATTCTGTGATTTTAACCAACTTTCATTTAATAAACATAATATAAATACCGGAAAATCGCTGTCAATTTTCCGGAAGCCGTTCGAAATTTCAAATTTTTCTCCAAACTACATCAACTTTGAAAAACAAATGCAGTAAAATATGCAAAGCTTTCACACATTATATTTAATAAAATATTTAAATCCGAAAAGTCCTAAAAAATTCACTTGAAATTTCAAAAATATTTTAAAATTCTTATAAATTCTCGAAAATCGCCATCAATTTTCCGAAAGCCGTTCAAAATTTTAAAAATTTCTCCCAACTACCCCAACTTCCGTAGTAATATTGAAATATCAAGGTTATTTTATTGTCATTCCAACCAAATTCGTTTTTATAAATGTTTTCAAGAGAAAAAATCACACCGGGCCAGGAATAGTATATATCTCAACGAGTGCGGAAGGAGCTTTTTTCACGAATGTGAGGTTTGCAAGACGAGCCGAAGGCGAGTTTTGCAAACCTCACATTCGTGAAAAAAGCCCTTCTGCACAAGTTGAGGACTATATTTTTTCCAACAACGTGGAGAAAATACGATTTTTGACGTTTTGAGCCGTGGAGAAAATCGCATTTTATTCGTATCCCATAATATTCACCAAAAAATGCCTTCATTTTTTACCCTTACTTCAAAGTGTGCGACTTGAAACCTTTTTGAACTTAAATTTCAAAATTTACGATTTTTTAAAATAACTCTTTATCAAATTTCGTGACCTCGAAATTCCCCATTTCGCAATCGTCCGAATTTGCACTTCGACATTCGAAAATTTACAAAAATCCCTGGCCCGCTGTGATTTTTTCTCGTGAAAACATTTACAAAAATGAATTTGGCTGGAATAAGGATAAAATAACCTTAATATCAAAATAAAAAAATGTTGGCTTCATAGTAATATTCGCATGTACACCAAAACTGCCCGAAATGCGCGATTTTCGTTGGCGGCGTGGACGCAATTGGGAGGGGACTGAAAAAAAGAGTAGCAAATAAAAACTCACCACAGGCAAGGAGTTCGGTGGAGACGAGACCGGTAAGATCGGGTTCCTCGCCGTACCAAAAGATCCAGAGTTCCTTGGCGGCGGTGAGGGAGAGGGGCGGCGGGGCCGGCGAGGGTGCGATGTTCAGGTCGAACATGCCGCCGCCGGTGGCGGCGGCGGCGGCGGCGGCGGCGGCCCCGGCCCCGGTTCCCGCCGCCCCGGAAGCGCCGGTGGGGGTGGCCGCGACCCGCCGCCATACGCAGAGTATGTCGCTCGCGAGGCAGCGCGAGAAGCTCGACAGTACCGGATCTTCGAGGGGGGTACCTGCAAAGCCCCCGGCCACCTCGCCCCACACGAGCTTCTTCCATTTTATCCCGCACAGATCGGTCTGCAACAAACAAACAAAACAACGTCAAAATATGCATTTTTTTCTCGCAACCATTTTGTACATTTTTTTTAAATCATGTTTTCGATTTTTCTGTTCAATTTTTTGCAGTTTAATGTTTTTTGGGAGAAAGAATCCACCAAGCTAGGAATCGAACCCAGGACCTCCCAATTTTTTTCTCGCAAAAAACATTCAATTGCAAAAAATTGAATGGGAAAATCGGAAACATCATAAAAATTATTTTCAAAACATTGACAATCAATGGGATCCGAGTTCCGCGGAAAACCCCCCAAAAAAACCATAAAAATTTCTGTGTTTTTTAAGTGCTTAATCTAACCTGAAGTAGTCATTCTTTGTTACGAACTTAAATTTTTATGGTTTTTAGGGGTTTTCTGCGGAACTCGGATCCCACTCATTGTCGAAAACATCATAAAAATTATTTTGAACCCATTGACAATCAATGGGATCCGGGTTCTGCGGCCCCCCCCCCCCCCCCCAAACCATAAAACCTTATGTTCGTAACAAAGAACGATTACTTCAGGTTAGGTTAGGCACTTTAGAAACCCAGAAATTTTTATGGTTTTTTGGGGGGTTTTCCGCGGAACTCGGTAGTAACCGACAATTCATTCCACCGATTGTAAACTTGTAAATTGCTTGGGAAATACTCATTATTATTATCGATCGAATCAATTGTATAATTATTCGTTTGACAACCGAGTGGTACAAAGATGGAAATAATTTGTTGCAATCTTCAAAATATTTTACTGATAAAGAAAAATTTTCGAGACGAACATTCCGATTACGTTCGTTTTGAGACCAGAATCGAAGCTTCGCGTATTTTTTTCTATCGACTGAAAAACGGTTATAAGGGTAGTTTCACCCTTCTGAAGTACGGGGTGTCGGAGGCGATTTTAGGTAGCTTACCCCCCATGTGGGGGACGAATATTCATCAATTTTCTTCCGTTTACCTCGTATTTTTTTCAGGGGTAGAATTATACCCTTAAAAACGTTTTTGGATCGATACAAAAAATACAATCTACTCAAGCACAGCTCAGAATTAATGTATTCGGAATTTTCGATTCCTAAGTTCGAATCTTTGAAAACTCGTAAATTTTCGAATGTGGAAGTTCAAATTTGGACGATTGCGACATGGGAAATTTCGATGTCACGAAATTTGCTAAAGAGTTATTTTTAAAAATTGTGAATTTTGAAATTCAAGTTCAAAAATGTGTCAAGTCGCACACTTTAAAGTAAGGATAAAAAATAAAGGAATTGTTTAGTGAATATTATGGGATACGAATTTCAAGTTTTGAGGACTGAAACATTTATCAAATCGAGGATGTTACCAAATCTGGAAATTAATATTTACGAGTTTACAAACTCGGAAATTAAAACCAAAACTTCGAAAAGTTGCAAGTTTAAGTACACTGATCGAAAAATATCCTGAATTCATTCAAAAACTTGTGAAGTTCAATTTTATTCGACAGCTCACAAATATTCAAACTGACAATAATGAAAATTCAAAAATAAATTCAAAAATTGAAATTTACAAACAAATTCCGAATCTTGAATTTAAATGTTCACAAAACCAGAAATAAATAAAAAACTACGAAAAATACAATACTCCAACCCTTTTTCAAATCACGTCTAAAATCCGCAAAAACACCCTTGCAAAGTTAAAAATCGACCCACATAAAATCATCAATGTTCGACTTATTCCTAAATCCACCCCCTTAAAAACTAACGAACAATACACGTCTCCAAACGCGCACATAAAAAAATGATAACATCAACCGCGTGTAAAAACGGCGCGTAATCGGTCCGGGGGGCTAGTGGGGGGAGGGTAGAAGTAGGTGGGAATGCCGAGCGCGCGTCATTCATAATTCTCGTTACAAGGAGATACATGTAGGATTTGACGTCGGCGTGATCGATAGACGTTCGCTGTCTCGCGTAACCACGTGGACAGAGAGCCGGGGTCCTCAGTGGGAGCATGTGTAATAGAGCTTTGGCACCGAGTCGCGTTCTATTTTCGGCGCAACGTGACAATTGCTACGCTCAGCATCCAAAACATTCAAGGGGTAAACCGGGTAAACGGTCTTCCCACTTCGCGCCCATGCTTAACGTCATTTCCATAAAGCTCATTTTCTCATTGAAATAAATGAAACAATGAACCTCGTTGAATTTTGAATTTGCACTCTTTGTTCATTAATTATTGCTTAAAGGTTTATTTTAGGTACGTACTTAATTTTAAAAAACGATTCGTAAAAATGTGACGTCAACATTTCCGAAATGTTGATCATTGTCTGAAAAGTTGAAAATTCAATCATAAAATAAATCGCGATATAAAAATCTAGCTCTAGTTCAAAAAAGGAATTTGTCTTGAGAGTTCGAAACTTCCAAAAATTGAATTTTAAAAAATCGAAAACAATTACTGTAGAATCAAAATCTAAACAATCCAAAATTCACATATACTGAAAATTAAAAATTGTAAGTTTCAAAATTTGGCTTCGAAAAACGACTTTTCGAAACACAAACAGTTTATAAAATCGTCAACTTCAATTATATAACGTTACGTTGAATATTTTTGTCAATAAAGATTTCCAAAAAACTGATAAAATATATTTGATTATATATGTCCATACAACAGCGCGGTGACGTTTGTTACAAACGCCTTTTATATGCGATCATATATGGATGATGCTGGCCATGAAAAATGATCATTCGATCATATATAACGACCGTATATGGGCATAAGCGATCACGTATAAACAATTTTCCCCAATGGTTTCAAGGATAACGCATGAATCAACTACAATATCGAAAGAATGTACATTGAATAGCGATTGAAAAACGAGGACAATTTGTTCAACGGACGATTTTAAAATCGCGGAAAATGTATGTTTTTTTTTTTTTCATTTCTTTTATTTATTCGAAAGTATTGTATCCAAAGGTAAGATTTGTTCAATTATGGATCAAATGAAGCAAAGGCTTTTCAAGTTTCAACGATTTTTTGAAAGAAAATCGTAGCCATCTGTGCAAATGTTTTCTTGGAAGCAATTTAAAATAGTACATCATTGAATGGGTTCCAAAAAAAGTCGTGCGTGCGGAAGGATGCAATAAATTTCGGTATTTTTTGGATATTCTTCACTCGATCTATTATTGTCATTATTATTTGATCCATAAGTTCAGTCATTAACGAGTCTGAACTTCAAATAACTCATTTGAAGAACGTGAATCCAATTTTTCTTAAAATTTTATTTCATTATGAGAAAACGTTTATTGATGAAATCCTGTTTTAAACTACGTTTCGAATTAAATGACTATAGGACTGATTAACAATAATGTAGACACTTGAAATAGCAAAATAAAAATTTGCGATTTCGAAAAAACAAAAAATTTCATCTTTCAGAAAACGTCGATTGCAATAATGAAAGCAATTACCTGGAAGATCAACAGCTGCCAATTTTATCTTTGTACACAAATTAAAAATACCACGTGCGATAAAATTTTCGAGATTCCTGATAAATTATTTACATACGCAGCGCCTACATTTTTTCGATAAATATTAATGAAAATTGCGATTCTAACATCGAAGTAGCAAAGATGGATTTTTCAGTGATGATATCATGTCTCTTATTCTTAAATGAGTACGTGAAATCTAGTACAATGGTATAAGTTATGATTACGCAAATTTGTTGCAATTTTTATTCTACGATTTAAAAACGCTTTAATTAATTATTTTATTTCCTAACGTAAAAAATTTCAATCCTAATTTTCAGTGATTTCAAAATATTGGAAAAATTATGAACAATTCGAGGATTCTGAAAGACGACGAACTTGCGAGAGAAAAATTGAAAGTTTTCGAATTCACAGTAGTTGTAATTCGTATTGCCAAAAATTTTCCATTTTTGAGTATGACTTTTCCGAAGTCTTAAAAATCTTAGATTTTGAACTTCTGAGACGATCGAGTTCAGATTTGAAGTTTTCCAGTTTTATAGTCGTTAAAATTTTCGAATCTTCAATTTTTGAACTTGCAATTTTTAGTCGTCACGTTTTTAATTGATTTTTCTGAGTTTTCAAGCATATTAATTAGACAATTTTAAAAAACTACGATCGAAAATGTCAAAATTCAGCAAATTCGTCAAAGAAACCACCGAATCTGACGGTAGTACAACATCGCATTGCCCAGGTTCCTGATAAAAAAAGGAATCAGCGAAAAACGCGTGAAAGTAAGTAATGATATAGTAACTTTATCCAGAATAATGCCAAAAAAAAAAAAAAACAAAAAAAAAACAGAGCAATTCTTTTTGGGTTCGGTTTGGGGGGTCTGGTAGAGGTTTATTATTAAAAATCTTTCCCTCTCCCCTTTATTCCGCCATCTTGGATTAAAGGGGTGAGTTTTATTATTTTGAATATAACTCTCTTCCTCGACTTTTTTCAAAAAAAAGTTATGATTACAAAGTTGTCGAGAAACAAATTCTCTACAAAAATGGCCCTATGACAGTTTTTATTTAGTGCATAATTATTGCAGTTATCAACAAATTGAACGTAAAAATGTTTTCACCCTTTTTCAATCGTTTTGGGGTATTTCCATGATTATTCTCAACAGAGAATGTTCACGTTTCGTAATTTTTTGCAAAACTGCATAATTGCATTCGTTATAAACAAATTATTACAATAAAAAAATTTTTCCCACGATTCTTGGATTAACAAAATTATAGAATTTCAAGAATATTTTACTACAGGGGAATTCACTTGAAAAAAAAAACGCACCAAAGAATCTACCTCGAAGATGGCGTGGAAATGAGTTACTCGCGATTAATGACTGCCATAAGTTGATAACAATGATTTATTTATTCTAAAAACGTGAAAAAAAAATGATCTGGAGTTAAATTACTAGATCATTTAAAAATCATAAAAAAGTTTACGAGAAGAAAAAATTTTTCTGTTGCAGTAATTTGTTTATAACAAATGCAATTTTGCAGTTTTGCAACAAATTACGAAACATAAATATTCTCTGTTTAGAATGATCATGGAAATACCCCAAAACAATCGGGGTAGGGTAAAAACATTTTTTACGTCCAATTTGTTAATAACTGCAATAATTATGCACTAAATAAAAATTGCCATAGAACCATTTTTGTAGAGAATTTTTTTCTCGACAACTTTGTACTCATAACTTTTTTTCGAAAAAAGTCGAGGAAGAGAGTTATACTGTCCGACTCCTATTTTTGAACCAGCTGTAGTCTTGTGGTCAGGAATCGAAACTTAAGGAAAAGCTCGTAAAACCCAACGCAGACTCGTAATACGAGACCTGAGATCTCGAGCCCCCATTTGTCACTGTCGGAGTTCAATGCGACTCAATGATAATTCTACCTCGATTCCTAAAAATTTCTTGACCCAGCCTTTTTAATATTCAGGGATCGAGCGAAGATG
>JAPYZK010006626.1:0-16099 GCA_030522785.1 Platygaster equestris
AAAATATGAAGAAATAATTTTCGTTTTCCGACTTTAAATTCCTTTTTTTTTTTTTTTTTTAATGGTTTTGAATGTTAACTTTTAAGTTCTAACTGAAAATTGTACACTTTTCCACTGTTTTTATTTAAAAAATAATAAAATATTCGGTTAAAATCTTCATCTTTTTCTCACTTCCAAAATTAGAGTTCAATTTATTGTACTAATTATTTAAATTCAAAATTCCCAGATATTGTACTACGCATTTTGATCTTTCGAAATGAAAATAGAGATATTAAAGTTACCGAATTTTTGAATTTCAAGTTTTCAAGAAATTTATCTCAGATTTTATAATGTTGAAAATTCCAAGTTTTTGAATGAAAGTTTGCAATACACAATCGACTCGTCGAATATTCAAAGTCCTATAACTTCGAATCTTGCCATTTTTTTTTGAAGTGTACAAAGTCGACAAATTTTTAAATTCAGATATTTTCGATTCAAAATTTCAATACATTTGACATTCAAAACATAAATTCATCGAATTCCACACTAAAAATAATTCCAAAAATAAAATAAAATCGGACCATACAAAAACTCAAAAAAATTCAAACTTTTTCATTGTGTTATTTATTTTGTGAAATGTGAAAATTTTCAAATATCGCCCTATTTTCTCGCCTATTTTATTAATTCCAACAATTTTCAAATAAATTTCCGAATTTCCTGAATCCAACGGTAATTCCCTCCTCAAACTATTTTAAACGAAAAATTATGAACCTTCGAAATCGACCATACAAATATTTCAGAAATTCGAAACTTCCAAAATAATCCCCTATTTCATTAAATCAACAATTCCTAAATAAATTCCCCGAATTTCCCAAATCCAACAATAAACCCATAAACCACGAACAATTTCAAATTTTCAAAAACGTCCATACAAATACACCCATTCCAAAAGCGAACCATAAACGCAGAAAAAAACATTATATATTATCAACTTTCGACTGCACCTCCACAAATACTCACTTGTGATACTGTGCTTGGAGGAAATTAAACTCCTCCTTGATCCTGTCACAAGATTCACTGATCGTGAATTTATAGGGCTGGCCAGGCGGCGCGGGCCCCTGCAAAACGAACAGAAAAAAAAAACGCGTTGTCATTACGAGAACAGGAAAAGGAAAACGAGGAGCCAATAATTTATTTATAAGAGTACGAGGCAGGAAACGGCGCTGTGCACTCGTTCCTTCCCGCATTTGCCCTCGTTTCCTGCACGAGCACGCGGCCCTATCAGCGACTCGCGCCACGAGGACCCAAGAGAGCATAAAATTTCATCCAAATTACAAAGAGAGCGGTCGTTTCATTATTATCACGTTTAAAGTAGCGGGAATGCATATTTATACAGTCGCCGCTATCAATTACAATAAAGGGTCGCCCAAAAATTACGTAACGCTCCTAGGGGGAGGGGGTTCTGCCTCAACGAGACAGTTTGTGACAAGGGGGAGGGGTAGAGAATAATGTGACATGACAAATTCTAAATGTAGGTATGATAATTTGAAATTCTAAACAATTTGCAAAAAACCGGAGTATTCCTGTGCTTAAAATTTTTACCAAATAATAACGTTCTTCTAATATAGACAATTTTTTTCATAAAATAAGACATTTTTCAATTTTTAAAAATTTTTTTAGTATATTCATTCATTGAGTTATATTTAAAATATTATTGTAAATTTCAAATTATCATTTAAATTATTTCCCAAATTTTTAAACATTTGGATTTTTTGCATATTTGTCAAATTGAGAAAAATTTTCAAATCTATGAAATAAATAATGCAATTGAGGGGGGGGGGGGGGGGGGTATAAGTATCATTGCATTATATACAAATATTAACCAATTCAATCAATTTCCGACGACTTTAAAATGAACTGTAAATTGTGTGTATAGATAATTCGTAATGTATTTACAATAATTTACCTAATATTTTTAAAAAATTTTTGATTAATATAAGACATTTTTCAATTTTTGAAAAATTGTATAATATCATTCAAGTATTGAATAATGTTTGGAATATTAATTCAAATTACAAATAATTCTAGAAAGTTTTTTAAAATTTGGAAAATTTGTATTTTTCCGGATTTTCTTCATACTTATAAAATTATAAGTATGTATACTTATTATATATTTTATAACATACTCATATTAACCAAATTAATCAAATTAATTTCCGACGACTTGAAAATAAACAGTAAATCGTGTGTATAAATTGCGAATACTGTATTTTGAAAGTTCTACATACTTTAGAAATTATAAAAAATCAGGAAAACCCATCTTAATTAAGATGTAATATTTTTTTAATTACTGTTTGTTTTATAAATGGTACATAAAATTAAACGTGAAATTAATGGACTGTTTGATTAAAAATTAAATAATATATTAAATTAAATAATAAACTAAAAATTAAATCAATACTTCAATTATATTTAAGTAACACATTCACAACTAGAATTCCTCATTTCATTTATCATTTCCTGTACCTAACCTTATTTATTTATTTTCATCCTTTTTATCTAGGTCAGTTTTATTACTTCCTGTGACTACATTTTGTCAATTTTTTTATCTTGAACTAGGTCAATTTAATTAATAAATGCTCTCACTTGTCATGCATTTTATAATATACATATTATACAATAAAATTAATGACAAGCGAAATTAATTACGGTAATAGTATTTATCTAGTACGGTAAAACTTTTCCTACAATCAGAAATTGTAAATTTTAAAAACATTTACAAAAATATTCTAAAATACTAATTCAATTTGAAAACTATAAACATATAACAATTTTTCACAAATTCTTCAAACAAAATATATGCTCTCAATTATCCGAAAAAATGTACGAAAATTGAAAAAGTAAAAACTGACGTGAAATTTCAAAAATTTATTTATCTATCTCCAACTTAAAAAAAAATCCATAACGTTTTCAAAGTACATAAAAACATCAATCTTTCATAAAACCTGATGAAAAAATAATTAAATAAAATTTCACCTGAGAATGAAACTTTAAACGTAGAGGATTCCGCCCCCCCCCCCCCCCCCCACCACCATAATTACGCAAATACGAGTTTATTAATTATACTGATAATTAATTTTTATCTGAAATATTGAATGACACTGGAACGTGAATTTATGGGACTTTGATGATGTTTAACGAGTCAATAAACAAAAAGAAAATTCATTTCGGAAGAGAAATAAAAAAAAGTTTCGCTAATGAATTTTTTATCTTGAAGTTGATATATTTCCAAAGAGCAATAACAGGTAATGCAAGAATGGGAACGAGTTTCAAATTACTGCATAATCAAGTTGTTAATTGTGGACGGAAAATTGAAACAGAAAAAAATGTGACTGTCGTGTTCTCTTATCGAAGAGAGTTCAATAAAGGTAATGTACGACGATTCAGAAGCGACATTGTAAAATTTTTCGAAAAAATAAATTTTTTAGTACGAGTAGCGGAATTTTTTAACATACTCATTTGCGTCGAAACTTTACAGTCACAGGAGAAAAATTTTCAATCAATCAAAAAATATTTCATCGTTTTTTTGGACATTTTATAATTTTTAATGGAATTTACAAATTTGTATCAAAATATTCGAATTTGGAAAAGAATTTCTTCCATAATCGGATTTGTTTGAAAACTATCAAAATTTTTAGATTTTCCCAAAACTTGGAAATGTTTTTCTAAAATGTTTTGATTTTTCGAAAATTATGACATTTTCATCAAAATAATCGATTTATTTTGGATTTTTAATTTTTTTCCTAATTTTTGAATTTTTAACCTATTTAAATTTTTCCACAAATTTTTGAGTTACATGAAAATATTAAAATTTTTCAGATTTGTTCAACTCAACAAATTTTGTAGGTATTTTTGATATTTTTTAAGAATTGTTAATATCTTTTGAGAATCATTGATATTCTTCGATAATCATACAATTTTCTTTAATTTATGAATGTTTCGTTATCATTTAATATTCATCCTAACGAAAAGATTATACCATTATAAAAACTTGGAATTATGTAGGAAAAATCAGAGGAATATTTTACAAATCACAAGAATGGAATGTAAAAACACCGCACAAGATAAATTACAGAGATAAATACGACGATAACGTATTTAGGAAAAGAGTGATCATCATTAAGGCTCATATATCACTGGACTGAATCTCAATTAGTGCTTATTCATTTTTAGATAGCATTGATTGCAAAAATCATCCATCGATGAATTTATCATTTTGTAATGAATAGTTAGTGTCGTGGGCAGTGGTTCATGTAATCATAATGTTCACATCATAAAATTTCAATGACATAATGATCATCACAATCAAATATGATACTTTCAGTCTTATCAGTACATATGTATAATTATTGTTATACAGTTCTGGAACTTCTGGAATATTAAAAAAAAATTTGGCGATTTTACAGGTATAATCTGTTTTTACAGAAAATTGTTATTATTATTTAAATATTTTATTTCATTTTTTGTAAACGTTTTTTTGGACAAAAAATTACGAAAATAAAATTTCGTGATGCACTTACAAATTTTAATCTGTTCGAGAAATTTATTTTTTATTCACGTAATTATTTATTTTATTTATTCATTTATGCAGAGTTTACGAAATAATTATAAAAAATATATATTATATTTAATAAAAACAAAAAAAAGTAAAATAAAACAATAATGTATTTTCACAATTTTATATATTTTTTATTTTATATTCATATACATATATATATATGTAAGTTAATACATAATAAAATGATTTCCAGTAAATAAAAAGTTCATTGATTTCGGAAAATATTCATATTTTTTACGTTTTTATAAACATTGTCTCATTAAATTGTATTAATGTTACTTTCAATGTATTTAATGTTTGAATAACTTTTGTTTCGAAATTTTACGTCAATTCGTACTTTTTTGTTATGTTAATTTTATTTTCAATTATCTACCAAATTTGCTAAAAAAACACAAGTTACTATTTAATTATTTTTATCCTTCCATCGTTTTATTTCATGAAGCATATTAAATCACAATCAAAAAATCCATAAACTTTCACCACAACAAACCACCAGACCTCACCCGTCCTAATAAAAATCATCCTCCGGATTTACGCAGCGCCATCAAAAATTTCCCGTTATTTCCTCGACCTTGCTCAACACATAAATCCATCTCCCCTTCCCGCCGACACGCAAACAAAAACACCACGAAATACCAGTCCCCAAACAATCTCAATATTCTCAATCTCGATTCCCCTTCCGGGAAAAACCGCACTTCCCACCTGACGCGACATTTTTCCCGAAATTAATGGACGCCGGCGTGCCTAACGGTTTTCGTGGGTCACGTGACCGCGCGGGCCAATCAGAGTCGACGCCCCAAAATCTCAGAATCGCGGCGCGTAAAAACGAACGCAAACAACACTTTCAGATGTACACAGTGCACACATTGCCACCCGTGACAATTTGGATTCCTGTCAATCTTCCATCGATCGACCCAACACCCGACAGGTGCAAAACTTACCGCATTTTACGACCCTCATTAGCGCCCTACATGGGGGGAAAACGCAAATCATCGTGGCCAATAAAATCAAAGGGCCCTTAAATGGTCCGATTTTCGTCCCAAACGAGAGTAAAAAATGACGAGCCGGGTTATTTGCATTTTTCTGCAGCGTTCAATAAACCGGTACTCACCGGATGCCTCGCGGCCGCGGCGGCAGCGACAGCCGCATTTATGCCGGCGCTCGGGTACATGGCTATCTCTCTCCCTCGCACTCGAAAACACTCCACGCGGCGCGGCGATATTCGATCGGCCGATTCCGCGCGCGCGCGAATCGGGCACAACTCGCGGGTTTAATCCACACTGCAGCACTGCGCGCACCGGGAAAACACTTGGACGCGGAAAAATCGCGAAAATATACCCGCCGACCGGGTACGAAAACGAGCGACAATCCGCACACGTCGGAGGGCAGGAAACGACTGGTCTGCGCCGCGAGTGGGGGAACGTGGAGGGGAGGACGCCCCACCGCGGCGCGTTCCCGCTGCCGCGCTCCCCACTCGCGCTTTCACAGCGTGCTTCCTTGCCGATTGTGCGTGGAATTTCTTCGGCATGCTTTTTTTCACGCTTTTTATTCTTCCTTGGAAATTCAGGATATTCGGGAACGGAGATAGTGGAAATTTTTTTTTTTTTTTTAAATCTCTTGAATTCGGATCGATGAATAACAAATTTGGTTTGAATTCATTTTGGATTTGGTTTTTTAAATTTCAAATTGATTTTTGTTACATTTTTGTTTATGTTCACCTTGTTTTTGGAAATTTTTCACTTTTTTTTGCTAATTTAATTTTTAACTTTGATTTATTAAAAGCTATCGATGGAATGGATTGTCGATGGGTTTTATGATAAATTGTATGTTTTCGATTTTCCATTCAGTTTTGTGCTATAAAATGTTTTTTGCGAGAAAAAACACATTTAACTGCAAAAAATTGAATGGGCAATCGAAGACATCATAAATTTAATTAAAAGCTGTAAATGAAAACGAGATGAAGTTTCAAGTGTGGTAATAAATTTCTCTAAACGAAAATTCACTCATTTTGAATAAAATTCCCCTCACCCCTCAAAACTCGAAAAAAGAGCTCACTACTCAAAACACTCATAAAACCTCCATACCACGAATTCACCTCCCCCTCAACCCTCAAAAACCCTCAAATTCTCTCTTCGTTCGCAAACTCTCCGATCCGGCGTCTCCCATTGGTCGCCGGCGTCTCCTGATTGGCCGGGAACCTCAGTCCGCGCGGACTCCGTCCTCTCCCTTCCTCCACACTGGCCCGCGCTCGCGTGGTCTCGCTCCCTCGCGACATGAAAACACGCGGGCATATGCGAAGTCTCTCGCACCCTTTCGAAATGTGGCCTCTCAACGATGAGATCCCCCGTACGAGATATGAATTTCCCCCTCGTTCCTTCGGCATTGACTACCGTATGTGTTGCCCACTTCCGCTGGTCTCTTTTCTTCCACGTTCCTCGGTGTTTGCTCTTCTTTTTTCCTCTCCGTCTTCTTCGCCGGTTCTTTCGCCGATGTCGACGTGTTGTCTCTTTGTTCAATGGGCGTGTTCTCGGGTGTAAGAGCTTGGGCTACTTCGGGGCAAAGCGCCGCGAAGGAGAAAAAAAAGCGATCGCGGAATTATGCTAAGCGCGGCGAATCTGGTGTCGTCGCGATAGGGGAGGAGTGGGTGGGTGGGGGGCATTATCGCTCCTCGCGCAGCGCGGTCACGGCGGGGCGGTCAAAACCGCAAACGAGACCGCTGTCCTGGCTATCTGCTATCTGGATAACCACACCATCGCCACCGCCGCCACCCCCGTCACTCATATTGCGAACGGCGAAGAGCCGGCCGCTTATCTCCCTAATTTCCGGGTTAATTGATAAGGCGAGGTTTAATGGCTTGCGCTGGAATCGCGCAGGGGTGGTTTTCGAGTTGGCCGGGTTTAGGGTTACGTGTTTTCGGGTGATCTGGATCAGGCGGAATTTGACGGATTCGGGGTTTCAGGGGTTTGGGTATCTGTGGGTACCGATTTTGTGAATCGGTAAAAATTCTACTACTTCCAAGGGGCGATTCACTCTCCGATAAATGGGAGTCATGGGAGTCGACTCCCACGTGACTCCCAATTTGGGAGTCATGATTCCCAAGTTGGGAGTCACGATTTCCAGCGATGTCAAACTTTGAAAGTGTCAAAACTTGGTTACCTGTGATCTTTGAAATTCTCAAAAACTTAGAAGTTCATAGACATTTTCGAAAACTTCGAAATTCCAAAATTTTTGAAACTCACAAAATTTCCGAAACTTTCAAAACTTCAGAACTTTATAACTCCTAAAAACTTCACAGTTCCATAAAATTATGAAATTTCTAAAGCTTTGAAAGTTCCAAAATTCTAAAAATTCCAAAACTTCACAACTTCGAATGTTCAAAATCTTGAAATGTCAACAATTTTGAAATTTCTTTGCTTAAGAACTTCAAAATACTTGAAATTTTGCGGAATTTCTATCAGAACTTCAAAAATGTCGAAACTTGATAGTTTTTTATTTTTAAAATTATTCAAAACTTCCAGATTCTTGGGAATTCTCGAAAAATTCAAAATTTCAACATTTAAAAAACTTCTCAAATTTCGAAAATTCTAAGCTTCATAACTTCAGAATATTCGAGCATTTCAAAACTTGCGAAATTTCCAGAACTAGAATTCCAACATTTCAAACACTTGTAAGATTTCCGAAATTTCCAAAACTGCAGAACTTCATAATTCTTCGAAAACCCAAAAATTCAAAGCTTAGCAAAAATATAGCAAAAAATTGAATGGGAATTCGAAAACATCATAAAATTTATCATAAAACCCATTGACAGTCCATCCATCGGTTGAATTGATTGGATTAATTGAAAACAATTAATTTGGTTAAAGGAGGCTTAAGTGGAGATTGAGAATTAAATTCCTAACTTCTTAAAGTGTGAACTAATTAAACTGATTGTAAACACAACGAAGAATTTCTTATCTCACAAAAAAATTTTAGGTTAATGACTAATTAGGTGATAATTTATTGTTAGTTACTATTTAGTAGTTGAGCTTTAAATGCTCCGATTGTTGTGCGTGTTTGAATGAGGTCGGTTTTTTTTTATTTATTTGATGTCATTAAAAAATTTTTTTTCCTGATTTCGCGGAAATTAATTTTCTTAAATCGAATTGGCCAAAATTTGAGTATTCAAAATAGTAACGACTTAAATGACTAGAATTCGGAAATTTGGAAAAATTCTATAATTTTATGAAAATTCGATCGTTTTTGAAATTTCAACCATTTTGATAAATTCGTAATTTTCGGAGGTTTTACGAATTTTTTAAGTTTTTAACAATTCGAAAATTTAGAAAATTGTAATTTGACAGTTTACAGATTCGATCATTCCGAAAAATTCGATGGTTTTGGAAATTTGGAATTATTGAATTCGTTAAAAATCGCTCGCTTTTTTAATTTGTAGCACAATATTTTATTTGAATTTCATGGCAAATGATTGATGGTAATTGAAATTCGGGCTATTCTCCAAAATTTAGGAACTATGAGAATGAAACCCGCTCAAACCGAAGCTCAGATAGGTGATAAAAACGTTACAGATAAAAAGAACAAATAGAATAGGTATGTTCAAATAGTAAATGTACGATTACAAGATTCAAAACACAGATTAGATCTCTCAGACTGAAATATAGTCCAATATTTTAATCACAGTTGCTAATTGAATGATCTTATCGGATATATTATCTGGTTTCAAAAATCACGAATCAAAAGTTCGATAAAGATAAGTAATTTCAAATTCGGTGATAAGATTCAAGAATTCGAGCTCGGAAATATGCGAATCAAAAAATATTGATATTGATTCAAAATAAATTGACTAGAATCCGAAAAATTTTGAAATTTATTAAAATAATTCAAAAACTTCGAAAGATTTAAACGTTTTGGAAAACTTAAAATTCCCCAAGTATATAAAACTTTGGTAATATTTTAAAATTCGGCAATTCCAAAAAATTTTGAAAATTTTGCCAATTTCAAAAAATGTTGAACATTTCAAAAATTTTGAATTATTTAGAAATTACGAAAAATTTCAAGAATGCTTTGAAATTCGAAAATTCAGGAAACAGCAAAAATTCCGAAGAATTAAAAGATCACAAAATTTGAAAAATTCCGAAAATTGAATACGTTTCGAAAATTTAAAATTTTTGAGAAATCGGAATTTTTATACAAATTCTAAAAAATTAGAAAATATTTGAAATTCAATAATCAATAATTATGAAAATTTGACAGTTTTGAAAGTTTTAATCATTTTTGAGAATTATAAATTTTTGGTAATTCGCAAAATCGAGACATTTTTGAAATTTTGGAAATTTTTATCACAAAAAATTGTGTGAAATCAGAAATTCGAACTTTGGCACTTCCGAAAAGTTTTAACATTTCAAAAATGTTGAATGATTTTTACATTACGAGAAATTTCAAGAATGTTTTGAAATTCAAAAATTCACGAAACAGTCAAAATTCTTAATAATTTAAAATATGACAAAATTCAAAAAATTTCGAAATTTGAAACTTTCAAGAATTTCGGAGATTGTATACATATTTAAAAAAATTTAAACAATTTGAAAATTTCGATAGTTCAATAATTATGCAAATTTGACAGCTTTGAAAGTTTCAAGTATTTTCAAGAATTCCAAATTTCTAGAAATTTTCAAATACGCAAACAATCAAGATATTTTTGAAATTTAGAAAATCCGGGAATTTTTATCACAAAAAATTTCACGAAATTAAAAATTCCGAACAATTTTTACTTCGCCACTTTCGAGAAGTTTGAACATTTCAAAAATTTTGATTGATTCAGAAATTACGAAAAATTTCAAAAATACTATTTTGAAATTTAACAATTCAGGAAATTCACACAATCTCGAAGAAATTGAAATTTCAAAAAATTCGAAAATTCCAAACATTTGGAATATTTTACAAATTTTGAAAATTTTATTACCTCCTTAAGAATTCAAATCCGGAAATGCATAATAAAACTCAAATAAACCAGAATTCAAAAAACCGCTTTTAATGGAACAAAAAATTTTCTCTTTATTCAAAAAACATCGATTTCCGTGTGCTCTCCTATTTATTCAATACCCGATTCATTATGAAAGCGCCGAAATCCCAGACAGCGTCATTGACTTGAACAAGTTAAAAATACAGCTGGGAGCCGGCGGCGCTTGAAAAATGTCCTCTGGAAATTGGAACAGCGTCCAATATTTCAACGAGCTCGTTTTCGCGTTCGACGCGTAATCCTCGTTTCGATTGGCCGGATTATTTCGGGGAATAATACGGGCGCGGACAATAAAAGTTGATGTTTCGCAATGGAGCCCGCGGGGCGAGGGAAAATTGCGGGGAAATTATCGGGACGTCGTGGAACGCGGTGATTGAACACAAGGGCAATGGTTTGTTGGGTTGTTACTAGAGAGGCATAAAATTCATTTTTACGGGATGCACATAAAATATAACAGCTTTTCCGTACGTACTAAAAATGCAGAAAAATCATGGGCTCTTCAATAAGGAAAAGTCACAAAACGTCGATCAATAAAAACAGTTTGAAAATTATCACTTCGTGCAGAACTTGGATGAATGTTCTCTATCAAATCGAATTGGTCAAATGATACTGTTTATGCGTGTTTTTTTTTTAATTTTTTGAAGTTTCGAATTTCAGAATATTGTTGGAAATTCCTGAATTTTTGAAATTTCAAATATGTCTAGATGATTTGAAAGTCTCCAAGTGTATGAAATTTTCGAATTTCTATGATTGAAACTTTTGAAATTGTCTGATTTTTATCATTATTTTTGATGTTTGAAAATGTTCAGATTGTTTTAGATTGTCGCAATTTGTAAAACGTACTAAATTCTTTAAATTTACAAATTTTTGAAAATTTTCGAAATGCTAACAATTGTCGAATTACGTGAAATTTCCTACATTTTCTTATTTCAATACATTTTTGGAATTTTGTGTGATTTCTGACAAAATTTTTGAAATGTTCGAAATTGGCAATGTTTTCGAAAATTGTCAGAATTGTTCGACTTTACAAAATTATCAACATTTTATGAATTCGGAAATTTTTCAGTTTTCTAGAAAGTTCATATTTCTGAAAATTCAAAAATGTTTCGATTCGAATTTGTAAAATTTCGGATTTCAATTTTTTTTAAATTTCAAATTGTGTAAAATTGTCCAATTTTCATAATTATTTTTGATGTTTCAAAATTTTCGAATTGTTCAAAATTCTGAAAATCTGCGAAACATCCGAAGTTCTTTAAATTTTCAAATTTTCGAAAAATTTTGAAATGCTACCAATTTTCGAATTTCGTGAAATTTCCCACCTTTCAATACATTTTTGGAATTTTTTCGTAATTTCTAACAAAATTTTTAAAAGGTTTGAAATTGGCAATGTTTTCAAAAAATTTCAGAATTATTGGGTTTTACAAAATTATAATCAACATTTTACGAATTCAGAAATTTTTCAGTTTTCTTGAACATTTCAATTTTCCAAATTTCAAAAATGTTTCAATTTCAATGTTGCAAATTCCACAACTATTTTAATTTCCGAAGCTTTGAAAATTCCAAAACTTCACGATGTCTCAAAATTCTCTAAAACCCGAAAATTCTTCCAAATTCTCAGAAATTATAAACTCCAAGATCTCTAAAATTCCCAAATTTCTAATGTCTTCAAAACTTCGATGCATCCACAATTTTCAAATCTTCAAAGCTATCAAACTTCAAAATTCTCTAAAATTCTCAAGAATTCCAAAATTCCAGAACTATCAAAATTTCCGAAACTTCCGAAGCTTTAAAAATTCCAAAAGTTCGCTTCAACTAGAAATTTCATGACTATTCGAAATTTTACCCGATACCTCCAAAACTTCAAGAACTCAAAAAATTCCAAACTTCAAAATCCCAAAACTTTGAAATTAAAAAATTCCGAACTCTCCAGAATCCAAAATCTCCAAATTCCAAACTCTTCAGAACTCCACAAGACCTCCCCAATAATTTCAAAATTCAGTATAAAAATTCGCGATAATTTCACATGGAAACCCCATGCATCCAAAATTTTCAAATCTTACAAGTTATCAAAATTCCAAATTCTCTAAAATTCTCAAAAATTCAAAAAATCAAAATTTCCGAAACTTCTAAAACTTTAACAATTCCAAAACTTCGCTTAAACTCGAAATTTCACGATTGTTAGAAATTTTCTCAAACTCAAAAATTATCCCAAATTATCGAAACCCCAAATTCCGAAACCACTAAAATCTCCAAATTTCCGATACCTCCAAAACTTCAAGAAGTCAAAAAATTCCAAACTTCAAAATCCCAAAACCCCGAAATTAAAAAATTTCGAACTCTCCAAAATTACGTAATCCGGTCGAAATCCGACCGGATTACGTAAAAAAAAAAGAAAAGTGAATCCATAATTCCCAAACTCCAAACCCTTCAGAACTCCACAAAACCTCCCCAATAATTCCAAAATTCATTACATAAATTCACGATATTTTCACACAGAAACCCCTCCCCGACGAAAATCTTGCCTACGCCCTTGCTTCCCATGCCGAAAAGCCCGCGGGTGAAAAACAAAAATACAATCCGGAACTTCCAAAGCTTTAAAAATTCCAAAACTTCGCTTAAACTCCAAATTTCATGATTGTTCGAAATTTTCTCAAACTTAAAAATTCTCCCGAATTATCCTAACCCCAAAATTCCGAAACCACTAAAATCTCCAAATTTCCCATACCTCCAAAACTTCAAGAACTCCGAAAATTCCAAACTCCAAAATCCCAAAACTTCGAAATTAAAAAATTCCGAACTCTCCAAAATCCAAAACCCCCAAATTCCAAACCCTTCAGAACTTCACAAAACCTCCCCAATAATTCCAAAATTCAGTGTAAAAAATTAAAAATTCACGATAATTTCACATAGAAGCCCCTCCCCGACGAAAATCTTGCCTACGCCCTTGCTTCCCATGCCGAAAAGCCCGCGGGTGAAAAACAAAAATACAATCCGAAACGCAAAGCCAAATATGAAATGATTATACACGTCCGAAAAATCCGGATCCCCGGATGCAAGCCCTAATTCCAGGTTCTCAACAAACGCCAATAAATTATGCAAACGCGCCATTGTCAAACAAAAATCCTGCCCGGCGATTTGCCGATTCGAAAGGAATGATAAACACACGCTACCGAAATTCCGTTTCGAGCGGGCCGGGGCTAAAAAAAGGTCCTGTATCCGCTCATTTTCTCTGGGGCGCGGGTCCCGGGGCGCGACGGGGCGCATAAACGCGCTAAATTAACAACCACGCAAATGAGCGAGTTCGCGCGCACATTCGTGCTCCCCGGCTCTGCCCAATTGGACACTAATAAACGCGAGCGTGCCCCGGCGAGTGTCTGCAAACACGAACGCGATTGTTATCCCACGCGTTGTGCGTTTGCAATGGCACATACAAATTCGACAAATCACCCTGCATTATTCATGCCACCCTCCCCCCCTCCCTTCCCGAGTTGCCCCTCCACCTTCTCTTATTTTATATTGGCTTTCGAATATTCATTATCGCGCGACGCATTATTTATTCGTCGGACTGATGGGGGAGGGTTTGGTTTTGCGTTTCGGTGGGCGAAATATTGATTTGGGGGAAAGAGGGATAGAGGGAAGGATTTTGAATTGAAAAAATGGAGACTTTTTCAATTTGAATTGAGAGATTAAATTGAATTGATGTTATAGTTTTATAGCTTTGTAGATTCGAAAATTTTGGATGTACCAACGTTTTGGAGGTATGGGATATTTTTAGAGATTTTGGAAGAATTTTCGAGTTTGAGAAAATTTCGAAAATCGTGAAGTTTTGAGCTTGTGAAATTATGGAGGAGTCTGAAATTTTTCAGTGTTTTTATTCTTATTTGCTTAATTTATGTTAATTTTCAGAATGTTCGAATATTTTGGAGAACTTTGGGGAACTTCGAAATGTGTCAGTATTTTCATTTCAATTTTTGGGATTTACGTTGTTTTTCAGAATGTTTGAACATTTTGGAAAAATTTGGGGAGTTCTCGAATTTGTTAGTATTTTTTTTCTGTCTTTGAAATTCACGTTGTTTTTTAGAATTTTTTATCATTTCGGAGGGACTCTGAAATTTGTCAGTGTGTTTATTTCCATTTGTATAATTTTAGTTGTTTTTTAGGATGTTCTAATATTTTCAAGAATTCTGGATAAACCTGAAATTTTCCAGTTTTTTTTAATAATTAAGATTTTTTTAATTTACAATGTTTTTCAGAATTTTCGAATATTCCGTACAACTTTGAAGAACTCCGAAAATTTTCAGTGTCTTTATTTTTATTTGTATAATTTCAGTTGTTTTTTTATACAATTGTAATATTTCGAAGAACTTTGGATGATCCTTTGTTTTTAAAATGTTTGAACATTTTCAAGAAATTTGGGGAGTTCTTAAATTTGTCAGTATTATTATTTCTATTTCTGAAATTCGCGTTGTTTTTCATAATTTCTTATTTCGGAGGAACTCTGGAATTTGTCAGTGTTTTTAATTTAATTTTTATAATTTCAGTTGTATTTCAGAATGTTTTAATATTTCGAAGAACTTAGGATAAATCCTGAAATTTTCCAGTTTTTTTTAAATTTAAATTATTGAAATTTACGTTGTTTTGCTGAATTTTCGAATATTTCGAATAACTTTGAAGAACTCTGATATTTTGGAATTGGAATTTTCAACGTTCAATAATTTAAAATACGTTTATTGTACCTATTTTAGCTCTAGCCTCATCAATATCGCAAGCAATATTCCAATATTCCATGAATTATCGCTAAGGTCACCTGGACACGTGACTCTTGTAACTCTAGGATATTATCCCGTTCAACCGCGTTGGTGGACTCAGAATTGGGATGCTCATAATCTTCACGATATTTTATCGAGAAAACAGGTTATCATCAGTCACGAGTGGAGAAAACGAAATACTTTCAGATTCATCAGTTCCGGCTACATTCCGGCATTTCGAAAAAAAATTCCCTGGTTCGAAAACCGTTCAACCGGAAGCAGATTATCTATTTAAGCTCTAGCTTCATCAACATCGAGCAATATTTCAATTATTGGAAATTCATGGAATATTGAAATTCAATATTCCATGAATTATCGCTAAAGTCACCTGGACGCGTGACTCTTATGACTATAGTGACTTTAGGATTTTATCCCGTTTAACCGCGTTGGTGGACTTAGAATTGGGATTTTTATCATCTCAGCTATATTTCTTGGAAAAAACAAAACGGTTGAACCGGAAGCAGATTATCTAGGTAATAGAAAAAAAAGAAATATTATATATATGAAAATACAAAACCGTTTCGGTGGTCAAGCGGACCAATTGCTAAGCGGTACTGCGCGGCGGTTGGTCGGCTGGGGCCACTGAAAGCGGAGGAGACGGGTTCGAATCCCGCCTGTGACCCCCGGATTTTATTTCTCAAAAATAATGTCCTGGGGTCGGGGCACCGATATTCCTTA
>JAPYZK010006627.1:0-14400 GCA_030522785.1 Platygaster equestris
ATTCCCTTTCATCATTTCAGTGATTTTTATCTACCTAAATCAGCATTCACCCACATAATGGAAAAAATCTCAATATTTGCCAATACATTGATAAACGTCTATAAGTATAGATTATCGTCTATAAAAAAGCATCGATATTCGCAAATGCATCGATAACCACTCACAAGCATCAATCGATATATTGATCAGTATCGATACTTCTCACACTCCTCTGGCCCTCCCCCAGCACCGACCCGCAAATTCTCCCGCCATCTTACCCCTCAGTCCCCCACTCAACTTGACAATTACATATTACGAAAACAATAATCCAAAAACAAATAATCAATATAGCACTCACTATTAATGCCATCAACAAATGCATAAATAAGTTGTAGCTCTCGAGACGACAAAAAGCGATCCCCAAAATCTGCAGGAATAACCACTGACTGCAGGGGGTCGGACGTGGACTGACAGGACTGACATTTGGCGGGCTTGCGACAATTTTGAACTTTGCCGAGGGTTGCCAACGCGGGGAAACAATGCGAAAAACAGAGGGATCCGGAGAAAAACGCGTTTTTTTCACAGTTCGGGACACTGGTGGTGAGCGCGGATAGAAAAGAGAGACACTTGCACTGACTCGACTGACTGCGCACTTTAGCGACTTGGTTTCAGGGTCCCGAAACATACACAAATCCTGAGGCTTTCCGCGGATTTTTCATGCGGGGGTTTGGTGTGGGGCGGGGGGGGGCGGCGTGGGGGGGGGGGGGGGGGGGGCGGCGAGGAACGGAAAAATTTCCAAAAAAAATGTCTTTCAGTACACTTTAATCGCGGAAATGAAATCAATGGATGCCGCGGGTTGCGAATTTTCCCTCTCACGACGTTACCTATTACTATGCAAAAATACAGTGCAGTGTTGCCACGTTTTCTCCTTAAGGGTCACTCATGATTCATATATGAATCGTGAGTCACGTAACTCACTTGATTCATAATGAAGTTCCTTATAAATAGAGAGTTTGCCCATCCCAGCGCGAATGTTTGATTGGCTACCTCCAAAGCTGCTCTAAAATGGCGGCCTCTGTAGGAAGCAAATGTACACAGACGAATGTATGCATGTGTACCGCCGCCATTTAGGACCGAGCGATGACATGTACACACTAACACATTCGTAGATACACTGGGGTGCATCGATTCTTCCCTCAATTTGGGGTCCCAAATTTAATTTATGTTGGCACCGCTGTCCGCAGTAGAGGCTACAGTGCGTGAATACCAGTGATCGTCAACCTACATGTTTGAACTTCTAAATTTTTGATTGCAGGAATTTTTCGTAATCAAAATTATTTACTATTGAAATAATTATTCGATACGTCGAAAATTAATTATTTTCGCATTTGACAATTTCACAGTTCGTTAATTCGAATTGATGAACTAAAAAATGTAATATTCAAGAATTTGTGTATATTATAATTATTTGACACCTTAGAATTTGTTGATGATATATATGATTAAAACATGTTTCAATTACATGTTTATTATAGTTGATAATTTTAGCATCGATCAAGTCTTTTGGAATATTAGATAACATTTCTGAACTGAAAAATTTCGAAATTCGGAAATCCACAATAAACTCGCGAATTTATAAATTCTGGGATTGAATCACATAATTTTTATCGTCTAATAATTTGACACCATAATTATTCGAATTTATTCGCTACTCGTAACAATCTGTTGTTGTTTACAATCATTTACAATGTTTACAATTCAATATTAGTCGGTACTCACACACAGTAGCCACTACTGCAGACTGCTGTGTCAACCTAAATTAAATTTAGGACCCCAAATTGAGGAAAGAATCGATGCACCCCAGTGTAGCCAAACTCTCTAAACTCTCTATAGGAACTCTAAGTCGAGTGACTTATTTTCATAAATCATGTAATTCATGTAACTCACTTGCATAAATCACGTAACTCGCTTACGTTATAAATCACGTAACTCGTTTTCACAGTAGAAATCACGTAACTCGCAGACGCCATTTTATGAATAAGGACAGAAATATTTTTTTCCGTGAAATGAGAAAGACAGACGTACCTAACTTAATTTTCGATAAATAATTCGGCGAAAATTGTATTTTTGTTTATGAAATATTAATACAAAGCAAAAAGAGCGTGGATTATGAAGCCTTTATTTTCGTGGTGCCGAAAAAAGTGTTATATCGCTGATTCAGGTCAATGCTATTTACAAAGCGAGGGAAGAGTATTAAGAGAGAGGAGAATATGATTTGACATTTGGCTTTTTTCGACCAATGAAAATGCTTCGTCCGCAACCCGCGCATTCCTTGTATACGTATATTCACTGCTTTGTGTATTCGCGGTTTTGGGGATGTTTATCGCGCGCGAGTACGACATTTATGGGATCATTTGGTGAAATCAGTGAAATGCAATCATTGGGTCGACGCGGGCCTCACCGGGCGTCATTCACGGTGAGTCAGATTTTGATTTAATTTTCTTTGCGATTGCTATTTTTACGAGTATGTAATTTATCAGTGCGAGCGGGAAATTTGCTGGGTGCGCGTGCGCCAGGGGACGATTTTCGTGATTTAATGCGAAAATGCAATGATTATGATGTATTGTGTAATAAGTGCACCATGATAAGAATTTACAGTTATTGATAAGACATTTTGGAAAAGTCTTCAATACTTATCTATGTATTGTCAACTTTATGTTGGACATCGATATATATCGATGTATTTTGGAGTTTATGTTGGATATCGATGTTCTTAACGATGTTTATAATTGGAATTGAAAAGTTGTCGGATAAAAATGCATGTTCCAGGATTTTCTGTATAACAATTGGTAAACAAGATATTTTTTTTTTATATTTTATTTTATATTGTACAAGTATAATATGGTTTGCAGCCGCCACGTGTAAATAGCGACAACGCTTCTTGATCCTTGGATATCGGCTCCTATAATCGCGAAAAGTGTTTATAAAAATTTTTATTCAACTCAAAACTTTCTGAATTTTCTGAGACAATGGTCAAATTTCTAACGTTTCGAAAAATAGTTGCAAATGTATAGATATATATCACGGAAACATCAGCTGTATTATAATATCAGATATTTTCTAATTAGATTAAATTATATTCAAAAATGAAATTATATAAATTCATTTAGACAATACATTTTATAAACTCATTATACAATTAGATTTGATAAATTTATTGCAGAATTCAATTTTATAACTATATCAAATGATCATCATAAATATTTTCGAAAAATTTATAATCATTATGATTGATATTAATTTATGGTGAATAAACTGACGAATCTACAGAATTTTAGAATTGTTTTTTGGAGTATCGAAAAAAATTGCTAGAATTACAAGTTCTCAAGAGTTTACATACATTTTAAAAAGTTACCCAAAAGTTTGGTTTGTATTCAATTTTTTTGAACATTGAGTTTTCTATATTTTTACATGTTCGAGTTTTTTTGAATTTAGATGAAATTCTCAAAAGAGTATTCAACAAATGCTTTTGATCTTTGGAAATAAGACTAGAAATAAACTATTATAAATTTCGCAAAGTTGTTGAAGATCTTGAAAACAAATTTTTTTCGTCAAGTAAAAAAGACAAATTAAATTTCATCATGGAAAAATTTCCAATCTAGAATTTTTTGAGAATGTAGAAAATCAATCAAAATACAAAATGATTTATTATTATTACCAAGTTGTTGTGTACAAATACTTCCAAAAAAATTCTTAACTTTCGAAAATATACATAAATTGATTTAAATTCTTAAAATTTGCTTTTTAATATAGATTATGAGAAATTTTTTACCGATTCTGGTGAATTATTTTGATAAGTCGTTAATTTTGCCAAGCTTGAAAAATTGTCCAAGATACAAATTCAAAAATAATTATTGTATAATACGCTCCCAAAATTTGTATACATCCAGAAAATAAAGTTTCTATGCCAAAGTTCTCCAGTTTCAGAAGATCAATTCGATCGAATTTAATTTTCTTAAAATTTTCCGAAAGCAAAAATAAAAAAAAAACCGAAAATTAGATAAACACTATATACCAAATTCTCTTAATAATTCTGAAAATCCAAATTAAGTATCCGAAATAAATGACACTTGATTTACAAATCTGAGATTTCATCCTCAGAAAATGACTTATTAAAAAAAAAAAAAAAAAATTCCTTCAATCCAAAGAAAAGTATCCTCTGTTCAAAAATAATCCAAAATTTATCCCAAACAGTATAAATATTCCCCTGAACTAACACATTAAAGACACAAAATCTCCATCACCAAAAACATCACTCATTCCCAAAAAAAGAAAATCCCCAATCGAATCAACTCTCCATTTTCCCAATTAACGTAAACGTTTTCAATCGCCATTATCCCAGCCATCAAGTCCCTAGCGAAATATAACCTTCCACTTGAATGAATTAGGGAAAAGAAATTCCCTGTGAATTTGACTGTAAAGCAGGGCATAAAATAGCTCTCAAGCGATGATCTTAAAAACACAAAGCTATGGGTTATGGCCGGTGCTCCATTCTCTCCAACGGAAGCTCTCGATAGTCGCGAAGAAATCTTCCGGAATGCGAATGAGTAATCACGAGCGTCGTTTCAGCACGAAACCCATATCGCGAGACTCATTGTTGAAAGAGGGAAGAAGATTCTTGCTGAAGCGAGGGTCGAGATATCCGGGCTTTTAAAACGAGCCAACGTTGTACCCTCTGGAAATTCCCCCTCTGCAATCTTCTCGATCCCCTGAAAAAAGAATTTTCCTTCATTTCGAGAATTTTTGATTCGTTAATTTTCACGGACAATTTTCGGAAACATTAATTAAATTGATAATTCATACAAAGAATCAAGGAAATCAAAAATATAGAAGGAAAACTCATATGTAGAGAAAAATTATATGTAACTAGGGTTGCCACCTCTTTGAGTTTGACCTGAAGACTTCGGGTTTCAGGGTACGATCTTCAGGCTCAGGGTTTGAGCGAAAAATCTTCGGGTTGTGCTGAATTTTGATACTTTTTTCTATTTTTGCTGAGAATTGTCGTGTTCAAGAAATGAATACATGTGATTCGAGCAGTGGAAAGTAATAATACTAAATACTTGACAAATGAAACAAATGAATATTCATAAAAGGCTCGCAATTTTTTGAAGATCATGAATTGAAATTTTTCTTATTATTCTTTAGTTGAGGCTCGTTTTTCAGCAAAGAGCGATAGAAGATTCCAGTGTCGAATTGTATTCTATCATTTCTATCAATAAAGAAAGCAAATCTTGGTACAAAAAAACTTCAACAAAGTTATCATATTATCAGCTTTAAATGGAAGTCAGTTGAATTTAGTTCTAAATTTTCACAAGTGTTAATCTACTCCGGATTTCCAAAATCCAAAAATTTTTCAGAATCATAGAATTATTTGGAATTCTCAACTAGCTGTTATAGTCATTGAAATGTCTCAAAAATATAAATATTCACGGAATTATGATAATTGTTCACAATTGTTTGAAAATTTAAAAATTTTTCAAAATTACAATATTTTTTGTTGAAATTTTGAAAATTTCAGCAAATTTTACTATGTGATTTTACTATGATTACAAAAATGTTCCAAATTTTTCGGATTTTCGCAAATAATTTCATGAATTTCAAATACTGGAAATTTTTCTGGACCTGACAGTTTCGAAAATGTTGTAAATTTTTATAGTTGCAAACATTACAAAAATTACATGAATTCCGAAAATTTTTGAATTTCTAAAAATTCTACAATTTTCATCATTCTCAAAATTTTGAAAATTCTAAGGATTTAAAATTTTTTCGAATACATGGAATTTAAGAATATTCATCAATTTTCAGAAGTTACATAATTCCGAATAGTTATTCATGAATTCATTCTAATTTTAGGTATTTTGTAATTTTTGTTAATTCTGAGAGTTCTCATAATTCTGAAAATTTTTGAAATGAAGAAAATTTCCAAGGAATTGGAAATATCAAGTTGTTCTAATATTTATAAAATTGTGTTGTTTTTGAAAATCGTGAGAATTTCAAAAATTTGAATACATTGAAAAAGTTTTCTATAGTTCTGGACATTTTCTAAATTTTCAGATTTTTCAAATTCATAGAATATTGAAAGATTCGAAAATTCCGAATAGTGGTTGAAAATGTTGGTCATTTTTATAACTGGAACTTTGTTAACAGTTTCAAAAATCTAAAAATTCCAGAAATTTCGAAAACATTTTTCAACGCCCCCCCCCCCCCCCCCCCCCCCCCCACTCATATTACACATATTAAGGTTGAATTAAGAATTCATAATTATGAATTCTTTAAAATATTCAAAGAAATTCAATCATTAAAATTGATGAGTTTAGTTAGTTTTAGTATATATTTACTTCATTTCAGATAGTATGTCAGGCTTGCGACAGATATGTGAATATAAAAACATACAACATAAAATATCAAATATACAAACTTCATAAATAATCTCTCCAAAAATGTTATCATTTGATTGATGATTGATTTAGAATTCACACAATATGTATCAACATTTCACAGACAATAATCATGAATTATAATAATCACCAATCAAATTTTCTTACGAACTAATTCAATTTTCAAGAAAATGTGCAAAATTGCACCCCAACCTTCTCATAAATCCAACCCCCTTTCTACGTATCAAAAAAACTGCAAAAAACCCACCCCTTGGTGAAAATTCAAAAAACGCCATAAAAATCCACCGTAAAAGCCATCGGTTGGCTACATTGTAAGTGAAAAAATGTAACGAACAATAATTCACGGTATGGCCGTCGTAAAAGCGCGCCACATTTCAACACTATAATTGATACTACAATGCTCAATATTAAATACACCATTTAGCCCGCGTTTTATCTTTCACAAAGATTATTTCGAGTGCGCCCTTTGCAGTATAAAAAGTAATCCTGAGACGCTCTCAAAGCATCGGACCGTGCGTTGACACCTGATAAATCTATTAAATGTACCTATGTTTATAGCTCATAGAAATCTTTTGTCGCGCATCAAACACTCGAGGCGTATCAGGACCTTTTCCTAGGGAAAGGGGACATAAATATCCCTTGAATGGGGATTGAGATAGTACGTCAAATGTGATGAGTTACATTTTTTCACTTCGATGATTGGTGAAGAAAAAATTGTAATAAAAGTATGTACTTGAAAGAGTTAAAAATCAGGATCTTTTAAAGTTTGGAAGATTCGTGAGTTTGAATACTTTGAGTTGACGTTAGAAAATGATGAATATGTTATGAGAATTGCAATAATTAATAGAAATTTTCTTTTATTTATAAAAATCATATGAACATGAGCGATGTGATAATTTCAATGGGAACTTGAAATAGATGTTTAACTCTAAGAAAGAAGTACTGTAAATATCTGAAATTAACTAAAAAAAGTAATGATTAGTACAATATATTGACATTCATGAAAATCATATGAACAATGTTGAAGACTTTTTGAGAACTGTAAAAGAATTTTCGAGTTTTGAAGCTGTTGAATTTCAGAACGCTTGAAGATTTAGAAGTTCGAAGTTTTGAAAAATTTTGAGGTTATAAAGCTTAGAAAATTCGAAATTTTTGAAAATGTATGGAAATTTTGGGAATTGTACAATTTTTGAGAAACTATGGAATCCGGAAATTTAGAAACTTTCGAAAACTTCGGAAGATATCTAAAGTTTATGAACCTCATAGTTTCAAAGTTTTTGGAATTTTTAAAGAATTCTGAAGTTCTTTGAAGCTCAAAAGTTTTGAAATTGTTCAGTTTTCAAATTTTGAAAGTTTCGGAAGTTTGACAGTTTTCAGAAAGTTTGATACATAGAAGTTTTGTAATTTCAAAGTTGTTGATAATATAAAAACGTTACTCCAAAATTTATACAAATTTCTAAAGTTAGTATGAATTTGGAAATTCTGGAAGTTTTAAAGAACTACGGAGTTCTGACATTTAAGGAAGTTCCGGAGACTTTGCGAGCTCTAAAGTTCTAGAAATTTTCGGACATTTCATAATTTCAAAGTTTTTAAACATTTTCAAAAATTCTGAAGTATTGAAGCTTGAACTTCGAAGTTTCAAAATTATAGTTCAGTTTTTAAGTTTTGAAAATTTGACGATTCAGAAATCTGGATACATTGAAGTTTTGGAGTTTCAATGTTTTTGAGAATATAAAAATATCCTGCTCTGCAATTTGAAAATTCTTATATAAATTCGAAAATTCTAGAAGATTTAATTACGTCTGTGTATGGAGTTCTGAAATTTAGAAAGTTCCGAAAATTTTGCAAACTCTACTACAGATTTGATAATTTCAAAGTTTTCAAACGTTTCGAAAAATTGTGATGTAACAATTTCAATGAGAACTTGAAATATTTAATTCTGAGAATGAAATACAGTAAAAAACTATATCCGAAATTAATTGTGAAAAATTATCATTAAGAAAATATATTTCCACGAGCGATTTTGCCCACTCAATTTCAAACGTAATTGAAATATACTTCAAGCTGCTTAAATTCCCAATAATTCGACTCGGATTATAAATAAAATCAATTTTCAGCGTGAAAAGGGCAAAAATACAATAACTTATATACTTGAGGAAATCGAACCGAATTTATGTTCGGTAATAGATAAAAAACATTTAAAAACTCAAAGTACCCATATTCGTTAATTCAGAAAGGTTGGCGCATCGATCATGATAGTATTTCCCTCCCAAATCATTTTTTTCAATAAACTCATCAATTTTAATTAAAGTGTTGAATCCAAATTTATAAATAATCAACCAAACTGCAGTCCACTTCCCTCGAATCTGAACAAAGGTTGAAATTAAAAGAAAAATTCAGAAATAATCAAATCTGCAGACTGAAAAATTCCATAAATCCAAAAATTAAATCCAACCACAAATGTGAAAATTCTAATTAAAAATCTTACCGACACGAAGATTTTGTCATCTAATTACAGAACTCAAAATCATCAATCAGTCTCAACAGAAAACTTTGAAATTCTCATTTTGTTCTCAAAATACTTCAAGTATCCTAAAACGCAGTATATATTTATAATCATGGATTTTCACACCCTTGTACTTAAATTATACTCACCATAAAGAACTCACCTTAAATTAAAGAAAAAAATAAAAATCCTATAGAATCAACTGCACGAATCGTGATTTGAGATTCATCTGCAATGCGGTAGGGAAGAATAGGGCGGGGTTGTTCCGAGGGGGAAAAAAGAGGATGATGAAATCCTCGGTTCTTGGCGATCGAAGGGTGCGAAAGGCATGGCAACAGCGCCAGGAAACGGCGGCCATCATATTTAGGTGCGCGGGTACGTCCGGCGCAACCCCCAGCAGCAATGGCGTCCCATACATATGTATACGCGCCACCCTTTCCAGGGCCACCCTTCCCTCGTTGCACTCGTAAATTCCGCGCACTGTTGTAATTCCCAGCGTATTGATCCTCGGAAATTATGCTCAAATTTGGAATTCCTTCAACTGTTTTCTTCTTGTGGCGTCGTCTACCCTGTAATGCAGAATATAAATCATTTTCATTGATCAGTGAATAATATATAAATACTGAAAGGGATATAAACCCTTCAAAATTTGTGTTGAAGGTAGATATCTGCGCTTGGGTAAAGGGTTGTGTCGAAATTTTCCCTACTTCGTTATATTGTTTTGTTCGTTATTTTTTCATCGAATATGATTTCACAATTGCAATAATTGCACAATGACAACGAAATTGAATAACGCAATTGTTCTATTATTTTATTGAACGCCCGCGAGAAATATGTACTTTCGGGCCCCTGCTGATAGTGGAAAAAATAATTAATTACCTGATTGTTGACGTACAGCGTGGGAGAACTACCAACCCATGGGAGAAGTGAATCCAGCCTGTGGGAGAAGTAACTACTTCTCCCACGGGTTGACTTACTTCTCCCACAGGTTGGTGACGAGAACGTTTACGCGAATGTCGGGGATATTGCGACTCATAAATCACTTTAATGTTGCTTTCAAATTGTTGACTTGTCATTTTTATATTGTTTTCAAACAGCAATTAGCGATTCGTAAACAAAACAGAGTAATATTTTGAACGTTAACGTCATCTTGTTTCCAGGGATAATGGAAACAAGATGGCGGACGAGCGACTCGACAATATATATATAGAAACGTCAAACTTCCCAACGCTAACCTCAAAATGACAAAATTGTGTATTGCTGAAATGATATTGTTGTTTACAAAAGTGTCGAATAGTCATAATCAATCTCGATGAAAATCAAAGTGACGAAAGCGATGATTAGTTTTCAACTCCCTAAAGTACGTAGCAAAGCTCTAAGGGCGATTGTTGCGTCAATCGATCAGGTAATCCATTATTTCTTCCCCTCTCAGCGGGCCCCAAAATCACCTATTCCTCGCGGTTGTTGAATAAAGTATTATGTGTGAATATTGGTCGACGGAGATAATTCCACTCGCGTGTTATTGCACTCGCTACGCTCGTGCATCAATTTCCCGCTCATGGAATCTTCTCCTTCTCCCACTAGTCGCACAATATACTATTATTCGTTATACTTTACGCAATCGTAAGACACTGTTGCCAATACATAAACACAATCATCATGATTGAGGCAGCTGCTCTCAAACTTCTGATTGACTCGAAGTGTTACAAAAGAAAGTCTGGATTTGAGGTTAGTTTACTCCGCGAGTTTGTATGAGTTTCGTTAGTGCTGGCACTCGTATCAATTTAATATATTAGTTGCTACTGTTGTTCAATTAACATCTCACATCTCACCATGATGTCTTCCAAGCAAAAACTTTGACGTATACACGTATACTCTTAAAATGTATATTTTGTACATTTATTCGGGTGCTGAAACGAAGACCCTTTTTAAGTGCTAGGGATGTTTTTCCATTTACATGCCAAAAAATATTCAAACGTGCAAGTCACCCTTTAGTGCTCCGGCCCCGATGCCATCTTCCCCTCGTCGGGATCGTAACTTTTGGGTTTTCATATCCACTTTATCAAGTATGCGCGCGTATACACGTGATGTCTCAATATTACGGCCCAACCTTTGCGTGCTATGATTCGTAGTGAAATGGGAACCCATGAAACTTCCATGGAGATGAGATTCGGCTTTTATATTTCATTTGTATCTGCAAAGAATAAACATTTTCGAGGTTACGTGGATTGAGAACTATTTCGAATGAAGGGGAATTTCGTGATACAGGTTCATCTGCGAATAGGTTTAGTTCTTCGTATCTTTTTTCTGATTAGTGGTCTCTCTAACAAATGTTTTCGTTGGCTAAATATCTACCGAATGTTTGGTTGGCTGTAACGAACGACTTTTCAGTGTACGTTGGAGGGAGAAGGTCGTACTTCGTGTAAGTTCAGAGGAAGATTTGTATAATAGTTTTATAGAACTAAAAAAGACTGATCGTACATCAGAAATTGTATTTCTGAATGTAATTCGTTGTGAGTTATATAGTATCCCTAGTGATTCTAGTTTTTATGAAAACCTTATAGAAAATTTTTATTAAAATTTTAATAAGATCGGTTTTATAAAAGTTGTATAAAATTTGCATTTTTTATAAAGTGGTTTTATAAAAGTTTTATTAAAAGAATTTTATTCTAAAACTTTTTTTTCAACATTTTCAAAAATATGTAAAAATTTTTCTAACCTTTTTTGGATCATTTTGCTAATGTACATACTATTTTCATCAGTTTATGAGGCTCTAGCTCAAATTTCGTTTCGAAAGAAATTTGAAAAATTTTTGGAGGCAGCGGGATTCGAACTTGCGACCTTTGCATCAGAAATCCGATAGTTAACTTTCTTCTCCATAGAATCTATGCCAATTTGGATGCTTGTTTTCAATTTGAGTTGAATAATTTTCAAATCCTATGAAATCATATGTTTTTACGTTCTGTAATTGCTACTAAACGTTACGAACATGATTTTCTATTCCCTTGTGTGATAAAAACGTATCATATATTACTATAAGAGAAATTCCTTGTATCAAGAAAGTTTTTTTTATCAAAATATATATGAAACTTTTTATACCAATTGCGAAGTTTTTATAAAAATAAAGGTTTTATAAGAAAATTTTGAGGCTTTCAATTGTTTTTATAAAAAAACAGATGAATTGCATGAAAATGTTGACAAATAAAAAAAAAATTTTTTTTATACAGTTTTCATAAAACCATGCAGTTTATAAAAATCGAAAATTTTATATAATTTTTATAAAATTGACCTTATAATAAAACGAATTTTTAAAAATAATTCTCTGATTTTATAAAAACTACAATCACTAGGGATTAGAAATAAAAGATCCTAGAAACCCATAAAAGAGGAAGTAACCTCTCGTACTCAGTTTCTGTATTTCTTTATAGCAATGTTAATTAAAAAAGTGTGAAGGATTCAGAAATGACTAGTAAGATACTCGAATTCAGGAATACATTCGCACGTCTGACCTATCATTTTTCGTCGGGTCGTTAGAAAATCAAGACATTGCTGATAATTGTACTGATAACGAGTCCCTCGTGAATCACCAAGTACAGCTGTATCAAACTTAATTGGTGTCAGCTATCCCTCCTTCGTAGCTCTGACTTTGGGGTGACTTGTAAGGGTATATTTCGAGATATGGCTATAAAAGCAGTCGTCAAGCATAATAAACCGTACTCGTTAATGGTATCGCTATAATAGAATCATTGCATGATTTAAGAAGAGCACTCTTTAATAGACAATGAACTTAATTCGATTTTTTGATGATTGTCTTCGCCCTTTTTCGTCATTTCAAATGAAAGTAATTAAGTATGCTCAATTTTTAGAAATGTCTCGAAATTCTGGAGATCCTAGACAATTTCGAGATTTCATAGAAACTGTGAAAAAGTTCCAACAGTCAAGGAAAATTTCTAGAGTTCAGAAAGTCGAAAACTAAGAGAATTCTGAAACTTTCAAAAGTTGAGTTTTGCAGGTTGAGAATACTCCAAAATCATACATAAGTGTATTTAATACTTTGCAGAATTCGAAAATTTCGTACGATTCCAAGTTTATGAAATTTTGAGATTGAGAGGGATTCGAAAAATTTTGATATGAAGAAACTCACATGAATGACAAAAATGTGAAAAGGTCAAAAAAAAATTCGAAAAGATGCAAGTTTTGCCTAATTCCTGAAAATTCGGGTATTTTTCAAAACTTGGAAAAATGCGCTTAATTTTTAAAATATTCTCCAAAACGTTCATCAATTCTTTAAAATTTCATCTTCTGGAATTTTTTGCTCTCTTAATCCGAATTATTCGAATTAATCCAATAATCCATAGTGAATTTCCGAATACTAATTTCAACTAATGAAACTTTCATCTTCTAAAGAGTGAAATTCAACTATTATAAGTTACTTTTTGGTTTCTTAGAAATCTGCAAAAGATAACGTATCGACGCACGTTAAAAAAACCATTCCGAGAAAAAATCGATGCTACCTCGAATTCGTTGTTGCCCAGTGCTAATATGTCTGTACACCGTCATTTCCGAAAGTAGCATTCAAATAAAAAAATTCCCAATAAAATCGAGTGAAATGACAAACATAAGACGTTTCTTAAAATTTCTAAAAATAAATTGTTCCAGTCGTGAGTTCTGAAGAATCCATAAACATGTAACAATGATTGAAGAGTGTAAATTCAAAGGATGCTAAGTGTCATTTCGATAAGGTTCTTTTTCTCGTCAAATTGAATGCTAGAATGGACCTTATCTGGCATTTAGCACCCTTTGGGATTACACCCTTCAATTATGGATGAATAAGGTATTGAACAAGTTAATTAAAATGATCGAACGAGTGATATATTTTAAAAAATACAATTTACGTAATTAAAAATTTACGATGTATTTTAAATGTTCTCAGTATTTTTACTGTGAACCTCAAAGAATTCATATCGAATGAACTATGTGAAAAATCATCACCCAAGCATACATATTCGAATCATGTCCCGACATTGACTGTCATTGTAGAATTTGATTCATACTGATAGTACAGTGATTTGTATCAACTGCGACTGCATCATTTGATAATTATGTGCGAATCATGATCGTACATGATTCACAAATGATTGTACGATGATGCACTTCTAGATAAATCAGAGATATAAGAGACATTTTTTAAGGTCGCAATCACTCTCAGAAAAATGTTTGTTTTTCGTTACGTCCAACTGAATTTTAAGTTGGATTGGTTATGATGGAAATTCTCAGTCCGGCTGACGGATATTTCAATTGCTCCTACTGAACGAAAAAGTTGGAGCCGATGAATAACTATTTTATTTATTGCCTCTGTAATAAATTTCTATTAGAACAAGTGTCAGTTCCAGTCAACACAACTGAAAATTTTCAGTGATAACACCCTCTCAACTGAGTTTTTCAGTTGGGCCGGTT
>JAPYZK010006631.1:0-19834 GCA_030522785.1 Platygaster equestris
GTTTTTTCGAACGAATGCGCGTTTACATTCCGAGGCGAAGCCGAGGAATATAATCGTACGAGTCCAAAACAACTTTTTGCCTTTTGGAACATACGATACTTTATTCACCGAAGGCAATAAAAAGGTTTTTCGGGCCCGTGCAGGCCAATAAAAGACCGTTTATTGCTCTGAGGTGTATAAAAGTTTTTATAAAAATTTTGTATAAAGTTTTTATAAAAACTAGAATCGCTAGGGGAGCATTGAGCGAGGAGATGAAGTTACGGAAGGAAGAAAATAATGAGGAAAGAATATGAGAAGTGTGCAGTTTAAAAAAAAAATGGTCGGTGGATATGGATGTAGAAGAAGCCGGCGTGCCCGCGGTTGTTGTACGTCGGCGGCATTTGATTCGGCCTTGACACGCATGAAAAGAATAAAGATGGCTGTTGGTGTAGACGTGCGCACGCACGAACGCAACTACGAGTGTATTATGATCGAGTATATAATAGTTGAGAGAGCCGAGCGGTATATGAAATAGGCGCGGATGCCAGCTGTTGGGAATTAATTTTAGATCGCGCAGCCGGTGGACACTCGACTGCTCGAATTGACTGGATAGCGAAATTATAGCATTATCTATCCATCAGGGGGTTAATAGCACCCCGCGAGGTTCAGGGGGTGCTTGAAATTCGCAGGCGCTGAGAAGCTCCCTGATAAAGAGGATGCAACTTTCAAAAGTTGCAGTTGGGTTGCAGATTTTATAAAGATAAAAACAGGTTGCCGTAGCATTTATATGCGAAAAATAACGTACAATATCTGTTTTTCATTATTTTAAGTTGAATCTGAACAAAAAAATTATAGAATTCCGCCTCTAATTGTCATTTTCGATAATTATTTATATTTTTCATACTCAATAAATTGTCAACAAAATAAGTGACAGTTTTTAAGTATCAAAAATGGAAATAAAACATTGTATAGATGTTATGTATTATGAGTAAGTAATTCTGAGTTATGTTATAGTAGTTTTTATTGATTAAACTATAAATCAACAAGCAAATTATAAAATAATGTCATAATTTTATAAACACTATAAAATTCCCGAAATGACGATTTAAACTGTATTTGATAGTTTTAGTTTTCTATCAAAGATCACCTAAAATTGTATAAAATAATAAAAACCAGTGATTAAGAGCACAAAAATGCCGCAAATACTGTTTTTCATACTTGAGAAATTTGCAACTTTCAAAGGTTGTCGGTGGGTTGCATCCACTTTGCCAGGGCTGCACCCTCTTAAAATCGTTTGTGTGCAAATAGGCGAGAATTTGATATTTTATGTTTCCGTTGGAGAATTGGAATCTTCTACTCTTTGACACGAGTGATGATTTTTAACAAGGACGTAACCAGAAATTTCGTTCTGAGGGGGCTAAGGTGATTTTTACTCGAAATTCATTCAACAAGTTTGAAAAATAGAGTTTTGTTGGGGAATTATGCCAATTTCATGGATTCTCAGAATTTTCAGAACTTTCTGATCTCTTTCGAATCTCTGCAATTTCCAAAATTTGTGGAATTCTTTGAATTTTCAGAATTCTCTAGACTTTTGGAATTCTCGAAATACTCTAAACTTGAAAAATTCGTGAAATTGTTGAAAATCTTGAAATGTTCGAAATGTTCGAAATTATCAAGTTTCTTACAGTTTCAGAAATTAGTAAAATTTTCGGGATTTCAATAATTATCGAAGTATTGTACATTTTCAGAATGTTTGAAACTTTTTCAAATCTCTGGAATTATAAAAATGTCTGAAATTCTGCGAATTTTGGAAATTCCAAAAAGTTTGAAAATTTTGAAAATCCTCTAAACTTTGAAATTCATCAATATAGTCGAAAATCTTGAAATATAATGAAAATGGTCCAACTAAACAAAAGTTTCTCGAAATTTTGGAAATTCGTGAAATTTTCCAAATTTCAGTATTATCGAAACTGCCCCAATTCTCAAGATTTTTAACACTTTTTTAAATCTCTGAAATTTCTAAAATTTTTGGAACTATTGTAAAAAAATACTAAAAACCTTTGAAATTCTCCAAATTATTCAAAATCTTGAAATGTTCCAAATAATCAAGTTTCTCGAAATGTGAAGGATACGTAAAATTTTAATTTCAAGAATGATAAAAGTATTGTATATTTCCAGAATTCTTGAATCTTTCACAAATCTCTGAAATTCACGAGAATTTTGAGATTCTTGAAATTTTCATAATTCCAATAATTTCCGAAATTCTTAAAGTACTTTAATTTTCGAAAATTCTCGAAATTGTTGAAAGTTTTGAAATGTTAGAAATACAACAAATTATTAAGTTTCTCGAAATGTTTGAAATTCCGAAATTTTCAAAATTCTAAAAACATCTGAAATTCTCGAAATCCTCCAAACTCTGAAAATGCCCAAAATTGTTAAAAATCTTGAAATGTTGAAAATGTTACAAATTATCAAGATTCTCGACAATTTTGACACTTGTGAAAATCAATATTTTTAAACTTTTTTTTCAAAATACACTTTTTGGCAATGTGCTACGTTTTTCAAAATTTCCAGAATTTCGGGAAGGGCTTCGGCCCCCTCAGCCCCCTCCCTGGCTACGTGCTTGATTTTTAATAATAAATTTGAATATTCTAGAGTGAACTCCAAATTCTTGAATTTTCAGACGTGGAAATTAGATAAATGTAAATAATTAAAAATTCTTGGAATCTTCGACACTTCAGATACGATAATCCCGAAAATTATAAATATCGGAAATTGAAAATGTCGATCGAAATAACTTTTCAAAATTATAACTTCTTTCAAAAAAGATGATAGAAATTAAAAAATACCACCCCTAAGTTTTCTAAACAAATTCCCGTCTATATAAATTGGACAAAAAATTGACTCGAGAAACGAAAAAACTACCCCTAAAATCGACACGGCGAAAAATCACCCAATTAACGCGAATATCGAAAACATTGCAGTAGCAGGAAGTGCAAAAGTGGAAGTAAAGAAAGCCACGTAAAAGACGGTTAAAAGTATAATGACACACGCACGCGCGGTAATACCGGTAATACTTGACTTGAAATGCCGCGCGTTATTCGCATACGCGTTGAGCCGGGATAGTGTGTAGTACACTTGCACGAGGAGCCGAGTGTGCGTATAATAATAATCAGGAAGTGAAACGCCGTCGCCGCTAAATGAGCGCTAAATAAAAGCGCGCAACAAGTGTGCGTGCCTTAGTTGCTGGCAGTTGCTGGTCCCTACTCCGGCCGACTTGATTCCGCGATCCAACAGCACGGGGGAGGCCAAGTCGCGCGTCTATCTTGTTAATCTTTTTTTATATCCTACTATTTCGCACGTGTCGAAACAGACGTTTTTTCACATTATATTGATTTTACAAAAATAATTTATCACTATTTTAGATAGCTTGAAAAAATTTATATTGTCTTGAAACTCGAAGGCTCTGTCAGTGTCTCGAATTCTGAAAAAAATTGCAGAAAAGTCAAAAACTTATTTTTTTTTTCGAGGGGCGATTGACGCTGGGAGTCAACTTGGGAATCAAAGTGGGAGTCATGATTCCCGTGACTCCCATTGACTCCCATAATGGGAGTCACGGACAGGGCCGTCTCTAGGTTTTACGAGGCCTGAGGCAAAGATTTTGAAAGAGGTTCCTCCGTTAAATGTTGATATATATAAGAAATTGAAATTTTGACGTTTGGGCAACATTAGGAGTCCTGAAAATACGGAAATATAGAATTTTCAGAATTTTAAAGATTGGAAATTATTGAGTTTTGACATTTTTGAAGGTAAAAACTCAAGGTTTTGAAATAAGGCCTGGAAATTTTGCGATCGTTGAACTTTGTATGTATTTTGAAATTTTTTAGTCTAGAAAATTCGAAATTTTTGAAATTTTAGAACTTTGAAATTTCGAAAGAATGAAGTTTTGGGACTTATAAAGCTTTAGAATTTTGAATTTTCGAACAATTACGGAGTTATGAAGTTTTTAAAGTTTCGGAAATATTACGAGTTTTTAGAATGTTGGAATTTTGGATTTTTTGAGAATGTTTAAAAGCCTTAGAATTTTAGAATATTTAAGATTGAAAATTTACCAAGTCTTGACATTTTTACAGTTCTGGAAATTTCGCAAGTTTTGAAGTGCTCAAATATTTTTAACTTATGAAGCCGACAATTTTCGGAATTTTACAAGTTTTTCAAATGTCGGAATTTTTAAGTTTTCGAGACTTTTCAAGAATTTGGAAGTTTTTAAGAATTTTTAAGATGAGAAGTTATCAAGTTTCGACACTTTTTAAGTTCTGGGAATTCCGCATGCTTTCAAGTACTTGGAAGTTTTGAAGTCTAGAAATTCCGAAAATTTTGAAATCGTAGAACTTTGAAATTTCGAAATAATGAAGTTTTGGAACTTATAAAGCTTTGGAATTTGGAATTTTCGAAGAATTATCAAGTTCTGCAGTTTTGGAAGTTTCGGAAGTTTTATAAGTTTTTGAAATGTTGGAATTTTGAATTATTTAAGAATGTTCGAAAGTTGTTCTAGATTGATAATTTATGAAGTTCTGACATTTTTACAGTTCTGGAAATTTCGCAAATTTTGAAGTGCTCGAATTTTAGAAGTTATGAAGCTTAGAATTTTCGAAATTTGAAAAGTTTTTCAAAAGTCGGAATTTTTAAGTTTTGAGAATTTCCAAGAATTTGGAAATTTTTAAGAATTTCAAAGATGAAAAGTTTTTCAAGTTTCGACATTTTTGAAGTTTTGGGGAATTCCGCATACTTTCAAGTATTTTGAAGTTTCAAAGCAAAAAAATTGAAAAATCTTCGACATTTCAAGATTTTTAAGTTTCGAAGTTGTAAAGTTTTGAAATTTTCTGAACTCCGGAACTTTCAAAGCTTTGGAAATTTCGGAATTTCATGGAATTGTGAAGTTTTGTGGAAATATGAAGGACTGAAGTTTGAAAAATTTCGGAAATTTTGTGAGTTTTAAAAATGTGGGAATTTAGAAGTTTTCGAAAATGTCCAAGAACTTTGAAGTTTTCGAGAATTTCAAAGATTATAGGTAATTGATTTCTGGCATGTTTAAAGTTTGACATCGCTGGGAATTAATGACTCCCAACTTGGGAATCATGACTCCAAAATTGGGAGTCATGTGGGAGTCGACTCCCATGACTCCCATTTATCGCTCCTTGTTTTTTTTTTTTTTTTTCATTTTTCAAAATTTTCGATCCAACTGTCCTATTCCTCAGACTAGGTCATCCGGTGCCCCCGATCGTGGCAAGCACCCGAGTAGCCAATCATCGTCATGACTTACGACGATGATTGGCGCGATCATTTATTCTGACCGAAATGCAGTTGTCGACGTAACTGTTATTAGGTAATGCACGTTGAACTACGACAACCGGCGCTTCCGCGCAAATACAGCCTTCATCATCCCCTTGGACCAGTCCAAGTCCAAGGAGATTCGGCCAGCTGGCGAGTTTATTGCCACGGCTCGCGCTTTCCACCATCAGCCAACTCTCGCTTCGCATTGATTACCCGTATCGTTCGAATTATTCAAATCGTTCCATATTATTGGGCCAGTAAATCGGCTGGTCAAGTCGTCGCTCGATTTCCGGGATAGGCGGAAGCGGGCGGAAAGTGTTGTCGCTGCTGCAGAGGCTAATACAGCCCGCCGCGGAGCTCCAAAGGGGAAATGAAAGTGGCCCGAGCAACTTTCACTGCCGACAAGCCGCCACGTTTCCACGCTTCCACGTCGCCGCACATCGGCCAAAGCAAGCAGAAGTCGGCAAAAGTTAGCTCGCTGCCCGACCACCACAATCCCATGCGTACATACACACATATTATTCACACACCTCGTTTCCTGGTCGTTCTCTTTTTTTTCCGCGTTTTATCATCGCCAACGAGTGGAATTTTGGCGAGAACTTGATGTAGGTTGTACTGAGAAGGAGGTGTGTGCGCGTCTTGTTATCTCGGCGCGATCGCGCGTTAATTATTATTTTACTGCGCGTGAGACGAGGCTCGCTTTTCTTAGCCGACGTGATCTGCAATTCTAATTATTATTCAGCGACGCTATCGCGAGGTAAAATCGGCTCGAGGTGAAGTAGGAAGTTGCGATTATTTAGTGCTCGCCTGGCCGCGAGCTTCGCGGGTAAAAGGCCGCGCGGGGAGAGCAGCGAGAGAGTGAAAGCTCTTTCACTCTCGTTCGCTGCAGCTCGGCCTCGGGCCTGCTGTTTGCGCCTTGGGTCTGTTCTTGCAGTTTACCTGCGCGCTGTGTCCTCCCATGTGTGAAAATGCTCCGAGGAATGACCGGAATATTCGGATGATAAGGCATTGCACAGGGCACAGCTTTGACATTTCCTTTTCCCAACGCCGTGGAGAAAATGCGATTTTCTCCACGGCTCAAAACGTCAAAAATCGTATTTTCTCCACGTGTTTGGAAAAAATATAGTCCTCAACTTGGGCAGAAGGGCTTTTTTAATGAATGTGATTGCAAAACTCGCCTTCGGCTCGTGTTGCTAACTTCACATTCGTATAAAAAGCTCCTTCTGTACTTGTTGAGAAATATACCATTTTCAGTTATTCTTATTCGTCGTCTACTTTTTTTAATCTTCCAAATTGGATGTGGATTCGACATATATCGATACCAGGGACGTAACCAGAAATTTCGTTCGGGGGGGGGGGGGGGGGGGGGGGGGGGTGTGATAAAAATTTCCTAAATTTGCAGAATTTTCTTAATTGTTTGAAATCTCTGAAATTTTTTAAAATCCTCTGAACTTTGAAATTCATCTAAATAGTCTTGAATCTTGAAATATATTTAAAATGTTCCAACTTAAGGAAAGTTTCCCGAAATTTTAGAAATTTGTAAAAAATTTTCAAAATTTTGAGAATTATGAAAACTGCCTTAATTCTCAAGATTTTCGAAACTTTTTCAAATCTCGGAAGTTTGTGCAAAATTTTGGAATTCTGCAAATTGTCAAAATACTTAAAATCCTCTAAACTTTGAAATTTATGAAAATAGTCTTGAATCTTGAAATGTATTTAAAATGTTCCAACTTAACAAAAGTTTTCCGAAATTTTAGAAACTTGTAAAAAATTTAAAAAATTTTGAGAATTATGAAAACTGCTTTAATTCTCAAGATTTTCGAAACTTTTTCAAATCTCGGAAGTTTGTGAAAATTTTTGGAATTTTGAAAATTGTCAAAATACTAAAAACTTTAGAAATTCTCTGAATTAGTAAAAATATCGAAATGTTCCAAATTATCAAGTATCTCGAAATGTGAAGAATTCGTGAAATTTTCGTAATATCAAGTATTATGAAAATATTTCAAATTTCCAGAGTTTTCGTAACTTTTACAAATCTCTGAAATTTACGAAAATTTTGAAATTCTCAAACTTTTCAAAATTCCAATAACTTCCAAAGCCCTCAAAATTCGTCGAAATTTCAACATTATCGAAATTTATTGTGAATTTCCAGAATTTTTAATACTGTTTTAAAACTCCGAAATTTTCTAAATTGTTGGAATTCTGAAAATTTTTAAACTTATACAAACTTGTAAAATTCTCGAAATCCTCCGAACTCTGAAAATTACCAATATTGTTGAAAATCTTGAAATGCTGAAAATGTTCAAAATTATGTAGTTTATCGAAATGTGAAAAATTTGTAAAATTTCCGTAATATCAAGAATTATGAAAATATTTCAAATTTTCAGAATTTTTGGAACATTTACAAATCTCTGAAATTTACGAAAATTTTGAAATTCTCGAACTTTTCAAAATTCCAATAACTTTCAAAACCCTCAAAATACTTCAAACTGTAAAAATTCTCAAAATTGTTAAAAATCTTGAAATGTTAAAAATATTACAAATTATTAAGTTTCTTGAAATGTCATAAATTCGTAAAATTCTCGTAATTTCAAGAATTATGAAAATATTGTAAATTTCCAGAATTCTTAAAACTTTTTTAAGATTTCGAAATTTGCTAAATTGTTGAAATTCTGAAAATTTTTAAAATGTTCGAAATCCTCTAAACTTTGAAAATTCCGAAAATTGTTTAAAATCTGCTGGAAATGTTCAAAATTATCTAGTTTCTCGAAAACTTTCGACAGTTGTAGAAATCAGTATTGTTTCACTTTTTTTTTTTTTTTTTTTTTTTTTTTTTTTTTTTTTTTTTTTTTTTTTTTTTTTTTTTTTTTTTTTTCTTTTTTTTTTGATAAATTGTTTGTATGTATAAATTTAACTACGGCGCTTTTTTTTTAATTCTTCTATGGATTTCTCTACCCTTTTTCGACAAAAATGAGCGATTAATCGTGACGATCGAAATTTATTGATGATTTTTATTGAAAAAATAAAAATCGTTACTCTATCGTTCCACGTTCGAAATCCTGGGTAAAATCGATAGTTTTGTAGATTCCGGAGCCGCTGATAACAGTCGAAGAATTTTTATCGAGCATATTAATTATGATAAGAGTATTGTTATTGGCACCGCTGTAACAGGAGGAAGCGAATCCCACAAATGTGTATCGGATGTGCACCTCAAGGGTACACATGATACATTGTAATATCGCCTTCGATCTCTCTGATTTCGTACGTACGAAAGAAAGAGCTTTTTTTCGTTTCCATGGGTAATGAGTCATGACGTGACATTGCGATTCGCAATAGCGATTCAACTATTCGATTTAGCTTAGCGAGCGAGGGAAGGGCCGTAATGATAATTTATTCGGCTCAAGGCTGCAGCCTAGCCGCGCGCGGCCCTTTTCATTTTTCTCTCCTGATTCTTCATTCATTCTCTTTCATTTCCGCGCCGCGTGTTTTTCAGTGGCTTGATTTCCACGATACATGCTCGCGCCGGCATTGTAACAGTTGTGTGTCGATTGAGAGAAAACGAGTTTGGAATTTGGGTACATGTTAATGACGAGATTCGCCGAAAAGGACAAGGACGCGCGTTTGCTCGAAACTCGAAGCGGCTATTTTCGGGCGGCTCGAATGTTGTTGGCAGCGCCGGTTTGAGGCTTCAAACACCCTAATTTTTGAGCCTTTTGTCTATGGAAAATGTTTTTCGAATCGGGTTTTATGGTGGATCGATTTTTGACGGCGGTTTATAATCATTTTGGAGGTTGTAGATGATTTTTCGGACTTTAGGACAGTTTTTTAATTTATTTTTGAGTGTACGTTTTTATGCGTTTCGAAGGATAAGCCAAAATCTGTTTCGTTTAGAGGAATTTTCGAATGAATTTAGTTTGTTTTTGTATATTTTCAGCGACCTGGAAAAAAATTATTGACGTCAAATCTTGATAATTTTTGAATTTTACAAAATTATTAAATTTTTCGAAATGTTTGAAATTATGAGAAATCTTGAACCATTGAAAACCTCAAAAATTATTTATATTTTTGAAATTTTGAAATTTTGAGTTAATCTCGATAGTTTTTGAATTTCACAAAATTTTTAAATTTGTCGAAATGTTAAAAATCATGAGAAATTTTGAACCATTCAAAACCTTAAAAGTTAGTTATATTTTCGAAATTTTCGAAATTTTTAGTTAATCTTGATAATTTTTGAAGTTTACAAAATTTTCAAATATTTCGAAATTTTTAAAATCATGAGAAATCTTGAACTATTCAAAACCTCAAAAATTATTTATATTTTTGGAATTTTATAAATTGTTAGTCGTTGGAAATTTTTTAATTCATTATAAAAGCTTCAAAAAATTTTAAATTCGAATTTCTTTTTTCTGACTTTCTAAAATATTTTTTTAGTTTCGGAAAGTATTTAAACATTTGGAAAATGTCACAATCGAGCGAGGAAGGGGAAAAATTTTGAAAAAATTTTAAAAATGTATAAAATTCTCAAACTTTTTGAAATTGTAATGAAATATTCATAATTACTACATTTTTGAAAACATATAAAATTTATAACGTTGACATTTTTTGATATCTTCAAGTTTTTCGGAATTTTCAAAATTCGGGAGTTTTTTCAATATTTCTAAACAAATTAAAATTTTCAACGTTTCTGAGAACTTGAATATGTTTAAAATTGTCAAAATTACCAAAAATTTCAAAATTTAGAAACTTTAGTTTCTATAATTTGGGGCCGTCCATAAAATACGTCACACGATTGAAAAGAGACACAAATACAATTTCTGTCTTGCAAAAGAGAGACGCGAATATCAAAAAATGTGACGTATTTAAAAATTCCAAATTTTTCAAAATTTTCAGTATTGGAAAATTTGAAATTTCTGAAAAGTTGAAAAATTTTTAAATTATCAAGATTATCATAATTTCTGAAATTTTGATAATTTTCGAAATGTACAAATTTTTTAAAATCTTCAGGCATCAAAAATCCAAATTTTCGAAATTCCCTAAATTTCGAATGATAAAAATTATCAATTTTTGGGGAATTTCTAGAATATATCTACTCAGCAGATTTCAAAATTTGAGAACATTTTTTTATTAAAAAAAAAATTGCTTGATTTTTCTATGAATTCTCTAAAAAAAAAATTTTCGATGATTTAGAGTTTAAGATTTTTGTGATCTAATTGGAGTAATTTTTGTGTCCCCTGATAAATTGTTCAGAAACTGGACAAATGGATGTTACAACCTCTTTTTAAAATTGCAGGAAAACAAGGGAGCAAAGATGCAGCGGGAGCGGGAGCAGGGCCAGAGGAGAAGAAAGACGCGGATGGGGAGTTGTGGGGCACGGTGGAGGCCCAAGCGGCCTTTCTCGGGCCGAACCTCATGTGGGACAAAACGCCCTACGACGCCGACCTGAAGGTATTGAACCATGTATGTACAGATGCGCGATACGGTAAGCTAAGACCCATATCAAAAACTCCATTCATCCAACTATTTATTATTTTTCAGCATGTTTCACCATTTAACATCATCCCGAGTTGTTTTACGCCCTTAATAAAAAAAACCTCCTCAGAACAAATATCCCGAAGGTTGTGAAACTTGCATGGAAAACATTTTGAAATTACAAAATGTGAATTTAGACAGTTCTAGAATTAGAATTTTGTGAGTTATAAATGTTGAAAATTGAACATTTTGATAATAAATGTCTTCTTCGACATTGAAATTTTTATTTAAAAAAAAGTGAAAGTCTAGAATGGCAAAATTCCCGTTATTAAAAACTTGCAAGCTTAAACAATTATTACGAAAATTGGATTTAGGAATTCAAAAATTCAGCAGTTTCAGAATTTCTATTCGAAAATCGTCTCATCAAATTTTGTAATTTCAAAACTCCAATAATACAATAAAATTTCGGATAATTAATATTCGCAAAAAAGTGGATTTCAGAATTCGAAAATTCTGCAATTCTAGAATACTGTATCATCAGTTATTTCAATTTCGAATCTTCAATTCTCTACATTCCAAATTATTGTGCCAATGAAAAAATCAGTTTTTCGGAATTAATGCAATTTCAAAAACACTCAAAATTCAGCATGAAATTTCACAATGTCAGTATTATTTAAAAAAATTAATCATCCAAAAAAGTAAATAAATCACTTCAAAATCGTACTGACGATTCATTCGTTCAACCATAAAATCAGTGATTTTCGACTTTTACAAACCACAACGAAAATTTTGCGAAGAACAGAGGAAATGTCCTCGAATTTGGTTCTGGAATGTTGTTGGAGAGCCTGATTGAAACGGGCATTTGTGAATAATTTTGTCGTCGCGCAGTATGTGGATTTGGACGAGTTCCTGTCTGAGAACGGAATCCCGGTAGACGGTGGGGTAGCCGGGGGCGGCGGCCAGGGCGCGATGCAGCAGCAGCAGCAGCAGCAGCAGCAGCAACCGCCACCGCCGTTGCACAAGGCTGGCAGTGAAGGGGGAGGGGGCCACCACCATCACCACCACCATAACAACCACCACCATAACCACAACCATAACCACCATCACAACGCGAACCAGGGCGTGGGCGGTGGCGGTGCCGGGCCCGGGACGACCGCGGCGACGACCGCGGCGACGACGGGCCACCACCTCGAACCCGTGACCAAGCGCGAGCGCTCGCCCTCCCCCAGCGAGTGCTGCTCCCCCGACACGCTCAACCCACCCTCCCCCGCTGACTCCAGTGAGATATTTACTTATTTTTTCATTTTTTATATATTTTTTTTATTTTTTTATTTGTCGATTACTAATTATTTAATTATTAATTATTTTTCATTCTTTGGAAAATTAGCTATTTCTCCGAAAATAGACATAATTAATTATTGTTAATGTAGGATACATTGAGAAATTACTTTTCAATGAAATTATTAATTAATTTTCTTTTTTTGAAAAATAAGCTATTTCCCCGAAAAGACACATAATTATTTTTAATGTAAGGTATATTGAGAAATTACTTTTTCGATAACATTTGATGTAAAACTGAACAATTTTTGGTTCTGAATTAACTTGTTCCATAAATTAATAAAAAACAGTTAGATATTGTTATAATTTTTTTTTTATATTTTACGATTTCACAGCTGGAAATTTTGAAAAAATTTTTTTATTCAATTTGATAAAAGTTGAGTTTGCATTCGTGAATGAGCAACCTTCGAATTTTATGGTTTTTTAAAATTCGAATTTCGTATATTTTAATTGGTATAACCCACCCTCCTCCGCTGACTCCAGTGAGATATTTACTTATTTTTTCATTTTTTTTTTTTTTCATTGTTTGATTACTAATTATTCAATTATTAATTAATTAAAGTAATAATTATTTTTCTTTGTTTGAAAAATGAGCTATTTCCCCGAAAATATACATAATCAATTATTGTTAATGTAGGATACATTGAGAAATTACTTTTTTGATATTTGATGTCAAACTGAACAATTTTTGGTTTTGAATAAACTTGTTCCACAAATTATGAAAAACAGTGAAATATTGTTATAATTTTTTTTTATATTTCACGATTTCACAGCTGAAAATTTTTGAAAATTTTTTTGATTTCATTTGATCGAAGTTTAATTTGAATTCACGAATGAGCAACTTTCGAATTTCATAGTTTTTTAAAATTCGAATTTCGAATATTTTAATCGGTATTTTCACCTTACAAGTCGGAAGTAGTTTTTTTTTTTTCATTCAGGTTTAAAAATTGTCTTGCTTCCAGCTTTCAACTTGCAAATTGTTTGAATTTCGAAATTTGAGTGCAAAGATGCAAAACTTGACACAAAAAATTTCGACAACATTTTTCTGTAGTCACTTTTCAAGTTTCGAATTTTCGAATTTCTGAATTTCCAAATGTCCAATATAGAACATTTCTAGACGTTTAAATAATTCCAATTTTTAGCTTGAAAAGTTGTAATTTGTCAAGTTCTGAAGATTTTATAATTTTCTAATTAAAATCCACGAGTTTACATTCGACAACCTTTAGATTAAAATTTTCGAATTCGAATTTTCGTGAATATTTTTCCAGAATTAAAATTCTAATTTTTGTTGCTACTCAGTATTTTTTGATGACTTTTTCAAACTTGAATTCAGCCAATTTTTATTTACTCAACACGACTCAGAAAAAAATGTAATTCACGCAAAAATTTTTCCAAATTGTTAAAAATTAGATAAGGTTCATAATGAATCGTCCGAATTGCTGACAAAAAATTACAATTATTATTATCCTTTCAAAAAATGGAAATTTTGGTTAAAAAAAGAAATTTTTTGCAGCGCTGTCGATGGCGTCGTCGGGACGGGATTTTGACCCTCGGACGCGCGCCTTTTCGGACGAGGAGCTCAAGCCCCAGCCCATGATCAAAAAGTCCCGCAAACAGGTGAGTAATTTTTCGAATTTTTCGTTTTTCTTTTAAATTTTTTACATTATTCCGCGAGTGGCTTGGAAAAGTGCGACTCAATAGCGTCTCGTTGTTGCGCAGTTCGTTCCGGATGACTTGAAGGATGACAAATACTGGGCGCGCCGCAGAAAGAACAATATGGCAGCCAAGCGCTCGAGGGACGCCCGCCGCATGAAGGAGAACCAGATCGCGCTTAGGGCTGGCTTCCTCGAAAAAGAGGTATCGCCACGAGTTTTCGCACTGCGCCCTGCCAAAGACATCCCGGCAGATTTATACCGACGAAAAATGGGGTGACCAGGAGGACTGAGAATGCCCTGTTGCCATTTGATCCAGATTCATGAATTGAGTTGAAAGAGCGAATAGCAATTATTTCAGTTTCTCAATAAAGCTGCTTTAAAAATAAATATTTCAAGTTGAAGAGGCCTCCTCAGTCGTTAAAATTTGAAAATTTAACAATAGAAAAATTTAAGCTGTGAAAGGTCCAACTTGGAAAATGTAACATTAAGAATCACGAGATCGTAAATTCGCTCTAGTGATTGTAGTTTCTGTAAAAATTTTGTAAAATTGTGTAGTTTTTATTAAAAATTAACATTTCATGAGATCGATTTTATACAATTTTTATGAAATCACTTTATAAAAATTTCATATTTGATGAGAGTTTTATGAAAGCAGTAATGTAATAAAATAAAATTGTATGAAAAATGTATGATTTTTATAAAAGTTTTGTACAAACAAAAATCTCTAGGGCGGGAATTTACAAACTTGGAAACTCATGAATTTGGATCAAGATTTTGGGTTTTGGATTTGAAAATTCGGGTGTAAAGGGATTCCGATATGAAATATATTATGGCCATGAAAATTTTACGACGAGTAGAATTGAAGTTTATAATCTAGAATTCAGTGTTTAAAACAGTTTAGAACTACATTTTTTTAAATTTTAGTTTGAAGAAATTTGAAAGAAAATGTAATCAACTTGGAGATTGAAAAATTTTTTAATCAGACAGTCTTAAGCTTAAAAATTTTCTAAAAATAATCATTTACAAAATTTATCGAATTCGAAAATTCCGCAACATAAGAATTGATGACCAAAAACTTGGAAATGAAAGATCAAAAATTGAAAAATACAGTTTTTCTATTCCAATTTGAATATATTCTTATTAAAGAAAATGCAACCAACTTGTCTTGGGCTTGAAAATTTTTCAAAAATAAGTATAAAATCGACCGAATTCGAAAATTCCGCAACATAAGAATTAATGACCAAAAACTTGGAAATAAAAGAAAAGATCAAAAATTGAAAAATACAGTTTTTCCATTCCAATTGGAATATATTCTTATTAAAGAAAATGTAACCAACTTGAAAATTGAAAAATTCAAAAATCAAATAAGTCTTAAGCTTGAAAATTATTCAGAAATAATTATATTCATAAAATCGATCAAATTCGAAAATTCCGCAACATAAGAATTGATGACCAAAAACTTGGAAATTAAAAAAAAGATCAAAAATTGAAAAATGTGTATAATTTTTCAATTCCAATTTGAAGATATTCTTATTTTATACAAGGTAATATTTTGCAAATAATATCACTAAAACAAAGAGGTTGAAAACAGGACATTCGATATTCTCGTCACCCCACAAAAAAATCCACCACGTGCTAAATCCACCCGGATTGTTAGGCAGGGTGCTCTTACTTCAACACTCAACCAACCTGTCAAAAAAATATTTAATAAAGGCTGGCAATTCGCAGAACATGGGCCTCCGCCAAGAGATTGACCGGCTAAAGAACGAAAACATGCTTCTGCGCGACAAGCTGAGCAAGTACACGGACGTCTAGACCACGTTCCTGGTGAAATCCACAACGCGAAATTGCTAAAAATGAAGGAAAGGTCCTCCCCCCCCCCTCCCAACATCACTGAAACACGCAAACACCATTCGCCTCCACCACCTTGCAATTGTACATAGTTATATATGTATAGTTAGATTATAGAAAGAATATATATAAATATATAAATACAGATATAATGCATATTATATATGTATACAGGGTGGAATAGTTGAAATTCCAGGGAAAATGGCCGGCTAACGTTGAAGCAGGTCGATGGCCATTTACCTTAAACACTGTATAATATGCCGAGTATTGTATAAAAATTACGGGGACGACGGGCCGGCAAACGAGACTTTTCACCTTACCACCGAAAATCCATCGTTTTGCTATTGGCAACAAACAATTTTGTAATTTTCTATGCATCCTCGTTTGCAGGCCCTGCCTGGCCGCCTTATTTGGGGCACGACGTAAACAACGATACCTTTTCACAACCTTTTTTCATCCAGACAACATTGGAGAATGGAAAATGTGTCGAAGAATAATGATGATGATAATGGTTCGTTCTTGCGTGCGCTTTTGAATTAAAGGCGATTAAAAATTCGAGAATAAGAAGTTATGTCCGCGAGCTCGCTCCTAGTATCTTCCAGAGGACGATGGTGTCAATATGTACGTTAGTAGCGTATCACACAAGCGGTGAAGGTCCGACACTTACTGCACACTTACACACTTACATGTGCGAAACACATACACATATACATTTTGAAGAGAGGGAGAAGAGATGCAAGTGATTCTAGTTGTTTTTACAGTAAAGCTTCTTAAGGCGAATAAGTCGAGTGCTGGAGAAGCGTATTTCCTTAGACCTTACAATTAGTTGGTGCGCGTCCTCGACAACGCACTATTTGCCTTATCTCTTTTTAAGTTTTTAGATGTTTATTCGGTTTGCGACGGTAGTAGCATTGTCGTTGTTGTCGTTGAGGTGACGACAACAACAGCAGCGATCATAGGTGCCGACTATGGAGGGGGGAAATGCTACTTCCCCTCAAGAAAAGTTATTCGTATTATATTCTGTTTTGGCAAATTAGATTCGTGAATCGACATATTTTCCAAATGTGAAGTCTCGCGTGTATGTAATGGAATTGAGAGAAATTTGGGAGATCACAATCTAGTTTTGAAAGTGTGGAATAAGATTTTGATATGTTGACTCGACATTTGAAAGAATTGGAATATTTCTATGATTTCCAATTCGAGATGAAACATTTTGAGAGTTTTGATTAAGGAAATGATTCTTAAGAAGATTTTGAATCCAAAGTTTGTAATTTGACTTATTTTTACAGTGTAAGAGTGCGAAAACCTCAATTCTTATTCAGACTCGAAAATGATAAAATTTGCAAGTTTCAGAAATTGGAACTTAAAGTCGATAATTCGAACTGAAAAATTTGATTGAAAATATTGAATTGTTTATATTTGAACATTCAGTACTCAGCAATTTAATATTTTCGAGCTTCGTTTCATCTCAAATTCAAAAATTCTGTAAATTATGATGAAATATTTTCAAAATCCTTCAAAGTTGAAGAATGAGGAACATTTATTCTTTGAAAGTTTATCACCAGGCGGCCCCCCCCCCCCCCCAATTTCACCGAAATCGGCGCCTATGGCAGCAGTTTTAATTCTAGAAATACGCGCCAGAGCTCTAGCGACTTTGATTGTTATTAGGGTTTCCAAAATCTCATAATATTTTAGGATTTTTTTATAAGATTTGATATTCTTATGAGATTTTTATAAGATCAATTTTGTAAGAATAAGGATTTTTATGAAGTCGACCTTATGAGAAAATGCGATATCATAACGAATTAAAAAATCTGATGAGACTTTTGAAATTCTTATAAGAATCAAAGTTATTAGGGGGACGAAAAGGCGAGCGAAGCGTCAGTAAGGAATTAGAAGAGAAACAATCAGCATCAAGTGTAATTTTTCAGACGATGTGTACCCGTTTTCGGTTCTAATCGTCGTTGTATTTCGCGTATTAAGGCTGCTCAAAATCCCAAAATGCGTGTGGTATCAGATACTCCTAAAAATTGGGCAATGCAAAAAAAATGTCGAGAGTCGTTCGGCACCATTGCACAGTTGGCTGGAAGCGATTTGGATTTTCGCTTGTCCTATTAAGGATAAGGGACTTGTCCCTATAAAAAGTTCGATTCTCATAAGAATTTCCAAAATCTTACAAACTTCTCTCCATTCTTCATAGGATTTCATTGTTTCATAAAAACTGTAAAAAAACTTTACAAGACGAAAAATACTTTTGAAAAACTCACCTCAGAAGACAATTTTTTTCTTATAAGGTTATTGTAAGGTCAATTTTATAAAAACATGGTAATTTTATAAAGAATTGGAAAATCTCCAAGATTTTGAAAATTCTTATGAGAATCAATGTTACCAGGGGTTTGTTTTTTCTTGTGAATATTAACGATTGTTCTCTTTGCTGGGCGATTGTACATAATTTTACTTTGTTTGTTGCTCTGATTATTGTTCATGCGGAACATGCTACCCGTTGTTTTACTTTTTGACGACGCTCGTTAACAATCATTGTTTTCTTTTATAATATTTTTTTTGTTCATGGTCAGTTCCAACGTACTGTGCACTGGTTAAAAGTAGCGATTAACGAGTAGACATCATTAGCTGACCGCTTTGCTTCGACTCTACACGAATAAAACCAAACGTTGAAAGGATTAAAGTGCAAAATCTCGCTCGTGGAGAGAATTTGAATTTGAAATGAAAGAGGTGCAGCGGGAAAATCGTGCAAAAGCGCCAGCCAGCCACGCAGAGATTTACAAAAAAGATAACAGAAACCTACTGTATCACGTTTTAAGAAATATATATGTATTTGTTATTGTTTTCATTGAACCGATTGTTGTTAACCGATGATTTTTTTCTGAAAAGACATTTTTATTGTTTCAATAAATAAAATTTATCATTACAATGGCGTGTTTTCAATTTCCTCAATCAAGTCAGTGCGGGGTCGTTCGGTGGATTTCGCTGAAACTCGAAATTTAAGCTCCCCGAAGTCCCCGCGGACGATACGAATTTGCGGGCGAAAACTTAATTTGGAAACTTTCAGAGATTTACAAATTTTAGGTTAGGTTAGGTTAGGTGTTAGGGATTACGAGCGTTTCCCAGTAAAGGGGAAAGTATCCTTGTGACGAAAACCATGGTATTGGTTAATAAGACGACCCCGAACGACCCCCTGAAATTTGAGCCCTTAAATAGAATTTTCTACTAGTTCGGTGTACAGTAACACCTAAAAACCAACAGAGGGGTGTGAAAAAGCACCCTGAAGCACCCCTTAAAATTTCAGCCCTTAAATATTATTTCTTACCCGTTCGGTGAATTAAAGTTGAAAAATAAAGCATGTATATCACCTTGTAAGCATGTCTGGCGAGGAAGTTTTAAAATAAAAGATCCGAAAAACATGGAGAGGGTGTATAGTAGGACCATAAACTACCCCTAAAAATCTCGGCCTCGAAATTATATTTTTCACTAGTTCGGTCGTAATTTAATTAAAAGACCACGCGTATCAGCTCGTACTCGTAGGGTGAGTTGATAGATAAAGTACGAATTCCTCCGGGGTTTTTTCGTATTTAAGATGCAGAAAACAGCGTGCTCGTTTAGATACATGTCGGAAATGAGAGCCTCGAAAAACTACCCTTAAATATAATATTGCACCCTCGAAATCAAATTTTACACTAGTTCGGTCGTAATGTTGATAACACCATGCGTATCCTCGGTACTCGTAGGGCGACGATAAAGTACGAATTCCTTCGGGGTTTTTTCGTATTTAAGATGCAGAAGACAGCATGCCCGTGTAGGTTAGTGTATGTGTACCGCTGGGTCCAAAATGGCGGCGGTACACATGCATACACTCGTCTATGTACCTATGCTTTCTATATGGGCCGCCATGTTGGACCTAGCTTGAGAGGTAGCCAATCAAACATTTGCGCCGGGATGGCCAAACTCTATTTATAGGAACTCCAAATATGCCAAGAAATTACTTCATTCAAGATGATACGTGTTTCAAACGTTGGATGGGTACAATATTATTATGATTTATAGCCCGATTCCGAAAATGTATTCAAGGTAATTTAATGTCGTCGCAATCAATGAAATAACAATTTTAATATAATTACATTTATATTTTTTATGTTCTATATTACAGTCAGTTACAATATAATGTAATGTGAAATGTAATAAAAATCAAA
>JAPYZK010006635.1:0-16414 GCA_030522785.1 Platygaster equestris
TTCTGCCCCGACGAGCGTCAAAACGGGACCTGCAAAACGAAACCCGGGGGCTACTGCTTCAGCGCGTTCGAGGAGACCTGGTTCCCCGAGATCGAGGGCTACGACCGGGTCTACTCTTACGGCTGCTTGCCCCCGGACGAGCCGGGTTTCATGCAGTGCAAGGGCTCTCAAGTGCCGCATCTCCAGGGAAAAAGCATCGTGTGTTGCAACGACGACGACCTCTGCAACAAGGACATCATTCCCACGTACGAGACCTCACCCACCGTCGACCCGGAGCTCGTCGACTTGTTCCCCAGCGTGCCGGTCATCGTATTGGCGGCGACTCTATCCGCCTGCTTCATCGTCTTCACCGTCGCCATGGTCGTCATCTATCAGCACTACAAAAACAAGGAACGCGGCCCGTGTTTGGTCGCCCCGGATTTTATCGACCAAAGCAGCGGTTCCGGCTCCGGTTTGCCGCTCCTGGTGCAGAGGACCATCGCCAAACAATTGACCTTGTACCATTGCGTCGGAAAAGGTACGTGGGGATGATTTTTTTTTTTATCCGAATCCGTCCAGAAAAACAAGATGGCGTCGGGATTGGTGGTGGGGGGTGGCGAGTAATTCGTAAAGGCGCGTTTCGATTAAAAGGCGCGTTTGAAATCATAAAGTTTGGAATGTATATCAGGATATATATATATAGGAATTTTTGTCAAAATACTATTAAATTTTGAAATTCTTGAGTTTGAATCGCAAATATAATATGATTCCAGAATTTTTTGAGCATGAAAACTCGAATTTCAAGATACTTACCTTATAAGTTTCATAATATCAAAATTACTTATTGTAAATTCAGAAATGTGGAAACTACAAAATTTCTAAGTATAAATGATGATTTGTTTTTTGACTTATTGAAAAAATATACATGTGCAACATTTTTATCGCAACTTTTTAATCTGATTAGAAACTTATGATGACGTCATCAAAGGGGGGTAGACCTATTAATGACGAAGGAGGGGAGGGGGGTTAACAATGGTAAAAAATTTATGACGTAATACTTGAATGGCCCCTTACACGAAAATTCTGCTTTTTTTTGGAAATACGCATGTACAGCGATTCGAATTTACAAATTTTGAAACGAACATTCCCGAAATAAAATGTCTAAAATTTCATTTCTGCAGTTTAGAAGGTTTGATATTTTTAAATCGAAGAGTTTTTCTATTCAATTTGTGAAATAGCACGAAATTTCTAGTCAAAATCGTTTAGTTTCAAAAATTCATACTTCCTCATTTTTGACTCAAAGTTTCAGTGGATGAATTTTCTGATTTCCGAATTTCAACCCTGAATCTCTCATATTCTCAGCTTAAGAAAATGGAAAATTTTTCATCCCGACTCTACAGAACGTCAGAATTTTTTATCTTGAAATGTCCTATTCATATCGTTAAAATTTCAGATTCAAAATTTGAAATCACAAAAATGAAGATGTGAATATTCGAAATGTCTTTTCCTCTGTATTTTAATGATGGAAATTCTGTTTTTCGATTCGAATTCGAAAATTTGCATCTTCCAAATTTGGAACTTTGAATTTTTCGTAGTGATTTACAATTTGTCAATTTTCAATCCATATTCCAAGCATCTTTTTTAACTTTTACTTCTCAAGTGAAACAAAATTATCGCAGGGAAACGATTTTGTCTACATTTTTATAGATGAACTAGTAAAATGCACTCACGCTTTGGGGTGAGCAGGCGAAGGAATAAATGTACACGTCCTCCCCGGCAGCTTTGTGTTGTTTCCTTCGCAGCAAATATGTTACGCTGCCCGGTATGCACTGGCAGTACACACGCTGAACTGTGACGTTGTTCGGCCCACTGCCCGGGGCTAACGTGTATGTCACGTCTCTAAAATTTAGCAAAAAAACCCACGGTTAGTTCGTTATTTCGACCGCAGAATTTCTTCGCCGTCAGAAACACAATTTTCTGAGGGGAAAAAAGTAATCATTCCAGAGCCACCCGAGATAACGCTGATTGTTCGTCTGAATGCAAATTTTCTTTGGCGCGATTCAATTTGATCTAGCGGAAAATTTATTCATCCGATGATACGAAAAAAAACATTATATCAAGCTTGATTATTCTTCGCGTATTGTCCGAAACTCGGTCAGTAAATAAATTACTTTCTACGCAGCTTCGAATTGGTGATTTGTTTGGAATGGCATCCAAATGGACGAATTGGTTTGGGGGAGGGTTTGGTTTTTTTCCTATTGTGAAATAACAGCAGGGAAATTGGGAATTTGTACGGGCTCGGGGAAGCTTGATGGAGAGTAAAAAAAATTGCGGAATTGGTTTCAAACGAAATTGAACTTTTTTTGTTTTATGAAGTAACGATTGGTAGAGAGCAGAGAAATGGAAAAATTGTGCTTTCTTTTACGAGCTCGAAAATTGGACGAAAATGTTTAAATCGCCAGTAGTTTTTGATAACTTGAAAATGAAAACTTTTTTCGTGATTTTTTCTTGACGACTTTCGAAAGCGTTCAAAATGTGAGAACACACATTTTTTACTGTTTTCGATGATTTTCATTTTATTTGTTTAATTTACAAAAATTGATGACCGAATTTTCTACGTGATGCGAATTTTTAAATATTTTTCGATATTTCTATCAAAGTTATAGGATTTAGAGATTTTTCAAATTTTATCAACATTTTTTCTACAATAGTTTATAACATTTTCAAAAATTGACAAGATTTTTCACAATTTTCACCATGACGCGTATTTCTGAAATTTTTCCAGTAGTCTGAATCTTTGGATGATATTCAAAAAATTCACGTAAAAATCGAGGGGCGATTCACTCTGGGAGTCAACTTGGGAATCAAACTGGGAGTCATGATTCCCGTGACTCCCATTGACTCCCATAATGGGAGTCACGGACAGAATTGGAATTTTGACCTTTCGGGAATATTAGGAGTCCTGAAATATTGGAATATAGAAGTTTTAGAATTTTAAAGGTTGGAAATTATTGAACTTTGACATTTTTGAAGGTCAAAACTCACGGTTTTGAAAGGTCTGGAAACTTTGCAATTTTTGAACTGTGTACGTATTTTGAAGTTTTTAAGTCTATGAATTTCGAAATTCCCGAAATTGTAGAACTTTGAATATTCGAAGTAATGAAGTTTTGGAACTTATAAAGCTTTGGAATTTTGGGTTTTCGAAGGATTATGAAGTTAAATTATTATTAAAGAAAAATTATTAAATAAAAAATTATTATAAAAAAAAATAAATTAATTAAATTAAATTATTATTGAATTATTATTTTCTAAATTATTTTTGTCGTCAATTCGAGTTTTAAACCCGGGTTGTCACATGCAGTTTTGGAAGTTTCGGAAATTTTACAAGTTTTTGAAATGTTGGAATTTTGAATTTTTTGAGAATGTTCAAAAACTTTAAAATTTTAGAATTTTCAAGATTGAAAATTATCAAGTTCTGACATTTTCACAGTTCTGTGAATTCCGCTAGTTTTGAAGTGCTTTAATATTTTGAAGTTATGAAGCTTAGAATTTTCGAAATTTGAGAAGTTTCTTAAATGTCGGAATTTTAAAGTTTTCGAGAATTCCCAAGAACTTGGAAGTTTCGAAAAATGTTGAAGATGAAAAATTATCAAGTTTCGACATTTGTGAAGTTCTGGTAATTCCGCATAATTTCAAGTATTCCGAATTTCTTAAGCAAAGAAATTTCAAAATTTTTGACATTTCAACGTTTTGAAGTTTCGAAGTTGTGAAGTTTTGAAAGTCTCAAAATTTTGGAACTTTAAAAGCTTTAGAAATTTCATAATTTTATGGAATTGTGAAGTTTCGAGGAGTTACAAAGTTCTGAAGTTTTAAAAGTTTCGGAAATTTTGTGAGTTTTAAAAATGTTGGAATTTCGAAGTTTTCGAAAATGTCCAAGAACTTTGAAGTTTTTGAGAATTCCAAAGATTACAGGAAATCGAGTTTTGACATGTTCAAAGTTTGACATTGCTGGAAATCATGACTCCCAAATTAGGAGTCATGTGTGAGTCGACTCCCATGACTCCACTTATTAGAGAATGAATCGCCCCTCGGTAAAAATTGAACTTTTTGTTCATCTTCACGTGTCTAGTCCCAAAAACTACCCGCCCCCAAACAATCGAGTGAAGACTCGAAGGAACTCACTTGAAGTATTTGCAAACCGGTAGGTTTCTGACGGGTTCGCAAATTTTGTATTGACGCGTTCGGTCGACGATGGTGTAACCGTCGTCAGCTTCGACGCTGTTGGAGCAAGCACGTCCACGTGGACAGCGACACTGCCTCTCGACCCAAGGCGTCCCGTACAGGTCCACTTTACTGCACACTTGGCTGTAATCCGAACATTCGGGCAAGTCCGCTTCGCTGTGCTGAAAAGAGGAAATCATAAATTCTGATCCGACCACATTATGCACACACGAGAAAAAAAAGAAAATAAATAAAACGACACGTCCCAGATATCGGATCTACGTGCTGGAAACTAATCGAAAAATGTTGAATAATTGATGATTTTCTAATGGAATAAAGATTGATGGTCGGGCTACCGGGCTTAGCCGGCCGTTAATTAAAACGGCGCGTGAACGGAGCCGGTTTTTTTTTCGTGATCGAGGCGCCATGACGGGCCGTGGGCCGCTTTTTTTTATTTTATCAGGGAAGAGTTGAACAATAAATACGAGTCGAGAGAAATTACAGTGGCGTTGAAACAACGGGGGGGGGGGGGGGGGGGGGTTTTGGGGTTAAAAGGGCAAAAAACGTGAGGGTGTCAATTTGTTTTTTTCATCTGTCAGTGAAGTGAACTGGATAATACAGTGAATTCAGGGCCGGATTTAGGTTGGTAGGGGCCCTGAGGCCAGTTGGTGCGGGCTCATTACCAAACGTGAAAAGTGTAGTAGACGAAAATGAAAGTAGATAATTATAATTTTGTAAATTCAGTCATTTGTTTGATCGATGTTTAATAATGATAGATGCGACTTTACATTTTTTGTCCTTTCGTAAATTTGAGGAAATTTGAAAAAATGTTCTTTTATATTACTTTTGAGATTTTTATCAAATCACGCAAAATTCTGTCGAATTTTTGCTAATTTGTATAATAAATGTTATGTTTTTTTCGAATATTCGTTAACTTGTGGTTCTTTTGGGAGTATTGATGTTTTTAGAATTTCGTAACTTTTAAAAAAGTTCAGAATTTACTTGTATTGTTACTATGTAACTTTCAAGAATTTTCTTTTATTCCAATTTTATTTTAATATTACGTAGAATTTCGTCGAATTTTTCGATAATCTTCAGATTATTGTTATCATTTATGGAAATTTTTGTTAAATTTTCAATACTTTATAAAATATAAAAATTTATCTGTAATTTTTTTTATTTTGCAGAATTTTCGGGATTTTCATAAAACCACGTGAAATTCTGTTGAATTTTCAGTAATTTGCAGACATTAATATTGCTTCCGAAATGTAGCTAAATTATTTATTTTCATCGAAATATAAGGTCTTTTTTTATTTTATTACCTTATTTTTCACGAAATTCAGAATTTTCTCATATTTTTCTTATATTCTTCGGAAATTTTCCAGTAACACGCATAATTTCTTTTAACTGAGTAATAATTTCAATAATATCATTGAATGATTAGAAATTTGGCATTTTTTTTTTAGTTTTCAAAATATAAAATGCGTGCTCATTTTGGGAACTTTCGAAAATTTTTCAAACTTGAAAAATTTTTTGATAATTTCAAATTTTTGTATCGAGCCAAGCAGAATAATGTTGAATTTTCAGTAATTTTCATAGTATTAATTTTTCTCTGACACTCTGTGAAACTTTAATAACCTGGTTGAACATTCGGAATTTTCATAAAACAACGTGAAATGTTGTTGAATTTTCAATAATTTGCAGACATTAATACTCCTTTCGAAATTACGTTAAATTATTAATTGTCATTGAAATATACGTTCTTTTATAATTTTGTGACCTTATTTGTCACGAAATTCCGAATTTTCTCATTTTTTTCTTATATATTCCGAAAATTTCCCAGTAACACGCATAATTTCTTTCAACTGAGCAATAATTTCAAAAATATCATTGAATGATGAGAAACTTGTAATTTTTTTTAGTTTTCAAAATATAAGTTTCGTGTTTATTTTGTGAACTTCCGAAAATTTTTTGAACTTGGAGTATTTTTTGATAATTTCCATACTTTCTCACCAAACCAAGCAGAATAATGTTGAATTTCCAGTAATGTTCGTAGAATTAATTTTTTTCTGACGCTGTGAAACTTGAATAATTCTTGAATTTTTTTTGCAATCTCTTACGCTGCTGGTAGAGGCCCCAAAGTAGCGGGGGCCTGATTATTTGCTATTATTGGTTACCCATGCAATGATCGCTTATTCAGAGGGTAAATTTTTCATCCCACTTGAACATTCGCCATGAGAAATTTCGGAACCCCGATTTTCAGACGACAGTATCACGCACTTTACTTCGCGTGCTCGTCACTTCCGGTGCTTTGAACGTCGCAAACAGTTCTCGATTGCCCGCTTTTTTCGGGACGAATTCGCTCGATTGCGGCAAAAAACGCATCGACGAAGAGAAGAAAAAAGTATTGTCGACTCTGGCGTTTTGCGTCGCGAGTTGATTCATATTTATGGCTTATTTATGCCACAGAGAGCCTTTTATGCCCGGAGACTTTTTTTCCTCCCGAAGGAAGTTGTCGATGAAATTCACCTTTTCGTTCGTACTCGATTTATTTACGCGGTTATTTCCGGGCGTGCCTTTTTTTCTTGGTGAAATTAGACGGAAATGTCACCACGGGCGGAATATGTTTCAGCAAACAAGCGACCTTTTGCTGGATGTGAATAATTAGAATCATTTGGAGTTGGCGAGTTTGTCGTTGAAATTAGAAGAGAGTTGTGTAGGGGATTGTTTTGTTTCACAAAAAGCGAGTTGAGAAAAGTTTCGATGTTTTATATTTTAGTAGAGAATGTGCATTTTGGATTTAGGAAACCGACAGCTTTCGAGTATGGAAAGCTTTCGAAAAAATTTAAGACATTGCAAATTTTTTGCGAATTCGTTAAGTATTTGGAAAGTTTCTTATGGGTTTCGGAAATTTTTGAAATCACCAGAAAATGTTGAAATTTCCATAAAATTCATACGAATTCCTCTAAATTTCTGTAGAATTTAAAACTTAGCGCAGATTATTTTTCGAATTTCTCAGAATTTCGAAAAAGCGTAAAATATACACACAAGAATGAATAAGTGACATAGAAAATACCCATCATTTTTCTTGTGTTTATTTTGACTACCGTCTCCAAAAAATCTCGAGGAAAAAAAACACTTGACACATAGAGAATGAATGACGCCGCAACTCGATATTTTCCAAAGTAATCTTTAGAAGATCATTTCCTTCCATTATCCCGCTCGGAACGCTATTCACCTCTTTCAAAAAAGTACAGAAATATCCGTATCATTGTGCATTATTCACAATACCCCCTGACATTTGAACGAACCATTTTACCCACTCCGAAGTCTTTCGAACGATCTTAAAACAATTCCAACAAGTCGCGCGTTTTTACGACGAAATCATTCTCCCGAGCCCATACAATAATGATTCCGAAACGATTGAAAAAGGGCATAATCGTCAACAAGCCCCCGCGTTTTCATTGCAGCGGGCACAGGTGAACGGGGTATCAAGGATAAACGATCGACGCGTGGGTGCGCGCAATGCGATAATGTCAGTGATCGAATCGCCGCCTCGATCGTAGGGTTGCTAATGTTTCACCGATGTGTACCCTTTTTTCAGATTATCGATATCCAATGAACAATATACAATTTTTAAAGATATGGAAATTATAAAATGTGTACTCTCTGGAACTGAATCGATAAAAATTCCGACATCCAAATTATTCCAGTCGAAGAATTCGTCAGTATTTCTTTAAATTGTAGCAAACCTTACTATTAAGGGGTACAGCTGGATCTCGATCGAGCGTAATTCGATCGAGCGCTCTCTAATTTACCGTGAATATCTCGGCAGCGATAAGGCTCCGAATTTCACAGCAGGGAGCGGATTCCAGAAGCCTGGAAAGTTATTAATGCTTTGTCGTTTTTGGATTTGGGTCCCTCGAGGTTTCTACCTGATGGTGTTTCTACCCGTCTGATCGCTCTCTCGATCTAGCGTTATGTTTACTTAAAACCCCCGAGACGAGCGCTCGATCGAGATCCACCTGTATTTAGATTTTATTATATGATGTTCTGAGAAAAAATTCCGAGACGAATTCGGCTTTCGATTTTCGAAAGGGTACTAGTACACGAGTCGAAAACCACATTTTGCACAATTCCACCCGGTGGTAAAAAGCCAAAATTTCATGATGCATTTTTGTAGCAAATTTAATCCTCTACAAATTTTCATCAGCAACCTTTTTTGTTTATCTCGATTGTTTGAAAGTTACAGCGCATTTTGTTCAACAAAGCAGGGAATGATTTTTTTATGATCGTCACATCTTTTTTTATGTTACTTAAATGAAAAATTTGTTCGAACATGAGTTGTAGAGCTCTCAATTCTCTGCATTTTTCATTGAAACAACTTTTTGACGCGAATCACAGTTTTCGCTCTGCAGCGCATGAAACTTCAACATTTTCGTATAGAGTTTGATCTAACACGCCTAATATGTACGTACATATCCACCGAGAAATCCGTACTAAATTAATTTCTAAAATTCTAAAATTCTCGTAACTGGATCCAAAAGAGGGCACCAATAGACTTTTGCGAATTTCGAACTCTCTCTTTCATTTCCTCCCGTCACAAAAAAAGAAGCCCCGATGATTTCGGAATTCCCAGGCTCGAAAAATGCCCGAGAAATCACGTATTTTCGTTCGTGCCCGATCGGCTTTCCGGTCTTTATTTTCCCGGGTAAAGAGGATGATCTCGAGTCGAAAAAAAAGGTGAAAACGTATTTATCCAGGAAATTGACGCAATTAACGTGACGGGGCATGCTTCCGCGCGCTGAGCATTTCCCGCAGGTAAAAACGGCGTTTCGGGATCAGGATGTTTTGATTCTCGGATCGGGGACCACGTGGTGCCCGACATTGTGTGTCCCGGAGAGTGGAGACTTCCGGCCCATTCTCCGGGGGACTTCCGTTCGTTCTCAAAGACGCTCATTCATCCGTTATTCCACGGGGGCCCGCTCCTCCGTGGGGGCCCCGAAGAAAAATCCCCCGATCCGCAGGAAAAAAGCGAGTATCCCGTCAATTCCCCCATTTTTCCACGCCTCGTAAACAAGCAAATAGAGATTCATCGCGTTATTTCTGGTCACGGGATAATATTACATATTTATTTTCACGCCTCCTCTGGACGCGCGCCGGACACGTATTTAGCCGGAATTTTTTGCACCTGGCAAATATTTCTTGACTTTTTTTGACGGAGGAATAATAAGCAGTCGTTTAATGGATTTAGGGGAAATGGAGGTAGCTTTTATAGATTTTATGGAATTTTCGCGATTTTGGAAAGATGCATATTTTTGTCTCTAGAGATTAGAAAAAAAGGTCGTTATTTTGAAGAAAACACCCAGAACTACCTCTAAACGACATTTTCGAAAGTTTTAAAAATCAGTGACAGGTTTTAATATTTTGAAAAACAAAACAATTCATGTAAAAATCGCAGAATAGATTTTAGAATTGCGAAAAATTGCCAAGAAAACAGTTTTTCTGAAAAACCTCCAATTCGAAAAGTTTAAAAAAATTTCCGTGAACCCGTAAAATTGGAAAACTTGCGAGCAATTTTTTTCAAATTCTAAATCTTCTAAATGATTTTTACGTATTCAATCCCCACCCCCCGCTGTTTCTCCGTACTTTGAAAACTTTACTCAAAGAACCGTCGATAAAAAAGGAGAAAAATCTTTGGAAAAAGAGGACAAAAGTTGGTGAACAAGGATTTTCCCAGCCCACTTCCGGGGGGAATGCATTTTCCTTGGGATTACAAAACGAGCGCGCGGGATCGTCTCTTTCACGTGCCTGCCACGTGCTTCCATTTAGCCCGTTTTCTGAATGGGGCACGGCTTTTTTCCGGGGCCCTCTCCGTTCATTCATCGGCTCAACGGGACAGCTTGACGTTTGTCACACTCGAGCTCCCCGTTTTTCGCACAAATCTTCCGTGACAGGCTGAATGGGAAATTTCGGTGAATGGACGGGGCGAAATCCGTGTGCGTTTTTAGGCGATGCAACCGTGATTTTCTCCTTTTTCCGAACTTTGGCTTTTGTGGTCGTTCGTCGACGCGTGGAAAACGAGGCTGCTTCGCGAAAAAAAACCTCGCCCAAACACAACCGTCGAGTATTGAAAATTTTCGGTTCAAGGATTTTCGTTATTAATCGATTTTTCCGCTGTTGTGATCCATTTTGAGAACGCGCTTGATTTATCGTGCTTTCGTGAGTAGTGGAATGAAATGCTTTCATTCGGTCGATTTTGGTAGTGCGGTTTTGGACTATACACATTGGATGACGGATGCAGTTTTTCTGTACAAGTACAATATTGGGGATTTATTATTGTTGTATCAAGAGACACTTCCTTTCGTTCAGACTCAAGTTTTTCGGACTTTGAAGAGCTTATCGGAAAATGTACGAAAATCCTATAGGATTTTCGTACATTTTTCCATAATTCAATTTTCACGAGTGTTTCGAGAATAAATTTAAATATATTCATCAAAAACGTACTGAAAAAATTGCAATTATTCCGATCTCGATACTCACGCATTCAAAATCTGGGGATCCGAAAATTAAAAAATTCTTAAGTTCGGGTCCAAAAAAGATACTGTGCATTCAGTAACGTAGCATGGTGGAAATTCTACGAAACGTGCAAATTTCGAGATTTCTGTGAGCAAATTAATCAACTCTTAATCACTCGTATTGTATTCTCGTGTCAAATTTCGATCTATTTTAATGCGCGCAATCCGTTTGTTCGCGAATCGCTGTAATTCATATCAACGAAAATTTGCCCTCCCGCGAGTTTTGCGCGTTATCAAACGCGGCGTTTATTGGTGCCTGAGCCCCCGAGGCCCTTCAAAGGCAAAAGAAAAAGTCTCGTAACAGCTCCATTCAGAGGCTGTCAATCCAGTCAATGAGGCAATCACGCACGTCCTGTGCGACTGAATGTTACGTCTGAGTACGCCCCGGGGTTCCATGCTAATCAAATGAATCGAATTTTATCGGCGAAAACACTTCAACCCCTTCCTTCTCTGGTGCGTACTGAGTTCCGCGGAAAATTTTCAGGTAGAGCCAACAGGTAAAAAAAGAGGCTCCAGGTAAAATTGCTGGTAAAATTTATGATGGCAATTAAGGCGGTGAGAAAGGAAGCTCAGGTAAAAATTAGGTTTAAAAATTAGGGTTAGGTCTCTTCTTTAGTACACGCGCACGGCATTTAGGCATCACGTTTATATTTTCTGTTATTCTACTATTAATATTCAACTGTCGTTATTTAGGTATAAAATTTAAATATCGTTATTCAACCATTCATTGATACTGAATCATTTCGGATAAAAAAAATGCGGATAAAAGGGTTAGATATCCGCTTTAAAAAACGCAAACAAAATTGGGCAAGTTCATAGCAAAAAACGACTACTTCAGGTCAGGTTCAGCTCTTTAGAAAAAGCGAACAAGCTTGCGGAATTATTATTTCTAAAATAATTTTTGTATTCCACATCTAAATCATTGGATTTTTTACCTGCCTTTTTGGGTCGAAACCCAAAAATTTTTATGGGTCTTTTTGCATTTTCCGCGCAAGGTTAGGTTAGGTTCTTTAGAAAATGCGCGCGGGCATGTTGAATCATTATTTCCAGAATAATTTCTATCTTTCCGCCTTCATCATGGTGTTTATTTTTCGGCCTTTTTGGGTCCAAACCCAAAAATTTTTATGAGTCTTTCTGCATTTTCCGCGGAACTCGGTGTTAACCCCTTCTCCGCCCCAAAAAAGAATTGAAGTTATTTGTCTTCGACATTCTCCCCTCCCCTTTCCTATTTTCTTAAAAGCCTTTAACCTTGAGAGAAAATTTTAAAACGTTCTTAAAATAATTCCTCAATCAGCCAGAGTGGTTGTGCCTCGTTTATCCCTGCTCCAAACTCCTCTAAACTCTTGAAAAACCATCGATCTACAAGAATAATGTCCCTAAAAATTGTCGTGAAATCGCCAAACCGAGAAAAAGAGAAAACCAATAATCGCAAAGAAGAAAGTAACGTGGAAGTCGTAAAACAAGTATAACGCACGAAGAAACCGCCGAGGAAATTGCCTTCCGCCGAGAATTTTATTGATTTTTTTTCCTTCATTTCCCCCCGCCATTTTTTTCCCCTTTTCGAATTTCCTTTTTCCTCCATTAAGACACTTCTTTGTGCGACAGAGTTTTTTTTTTTGCTCGTTCGTCATGCTTTTTGCCGTGAGAAACGTCGATCGTAATGGCGACGTTTTTTTTTCTCCGTCTTTTTCCCTTTTTTCATCGAAAACCCAATTACCCCTCATTACGGTACTTTTGCGTCCCGAAAAAAGCCGCGTTTGCATATCCCGTCGGAAACGGCAAGAAATCGACTCGCGCTCGTCGCCGACTGATTACACGTTCACAATATTCTTTTTTTTTAGTTTCGCTTATGCAAAGGTTTCCTTTCTTTACGGGGCATCAAACGAATGGTGAAGAGTCACACCCCCAAAGTAACGAAATTTTCTGATAATTGAGGGACTTATCAAACTCATTTATCGAATTTTCATTTCGGATTAGTAGCAGATCCCTATGCAAAATTTATTTTCTCTTTAATATTGTTATGACGCTGTGTCATACTTTTGGGCTTCTTCCAAATACGGCTCGATATCCCTGTCGATTCGTACATCGATTCGCGTTTGCATGGTTACATAAACGCTGGCATAATGCGCGCGTAATGTATCCTAAGCGGCGCGTGGACGTGATGCGCGGAAATAGCAATAATCGCTCAGTGACCCGGTGTAAATAAATATCCATGAACATTGCGCAAAAACGCGCTTTTGCGAACTGAGAAGAAATTTTTTTTATTCAGCAACCAAAGAAAATTTTGATAAGTTATAAGTTTATTCTATTGATTTTGTTAAATGTTATTGAAATTCTTTTAATGAATCGATGAAATTCTGTAAAGAACGAAAATCGGGGGTATACTGGCTTGAAGGATGACCCAAATTCCGAAGGGTTCCGGCAGATGCGAAACAGTGCAGGCGAGTGCGAAAATGCAAACGAGCGCAGGTGCAGAAAGTGCATGAATGGGCGATGGAATGAATGGGAGGCATCGAATTCTCTGGTCAAGGAAGGTCGCGCTCGGTTTCTGTCGCTATATTCTCGACCGAATCGAAGGAGGATATAATTTTTTTCATTTGTTTCGTTTACTTCCATAAATATAATTTCTAATCAAAACTCGAGAGGTTTCCGAAAGTTCTGATTGACACTGTGGCAGTCGTTAGATAATAGCGCGGTGGTAAATAATTTTTAATCCTGAAAAACTGGTTTTTATTGCTGGGAGATGTTTTGCATGAAATCCTAATTATTGAAAAAAATTATAAAACACGGATTTTTATTCCAAAAATATTATTTTTTGAGTTTGAGAAAAGTTTGCTGAAAAGTAGGAATTCTATAACAATATAATTTGAACATAAAGTCAAGAGTTTACTCATTTTTTGGGATAAATGCAGGGGTAAAAGATACAAAGTTGAAGTTATTGTGTTCTTTCTACGTGTTTTGAAGAGAAAATTCAAAGATTGTACATATTTGAGAAGCTGGGAAATAACATTTCGTGAAACGAAAACAAATAGAGATCAATGTTGGATTCGACAAAGGAATTTTCAAGTCATCTACGAAAGATGCTCAAAGTAGTTTTAATTAAGATGCAGTAATTTAATAAAGTAGTCCAGACTGAATGTTCAGACAGTTTTTTCATCATCAAGAAATGTTGAAAATTTCGAAATCTACCTCAATTTTGATCAAAATTCTCTGCAAAATACACTCTCAGAAATCCTACACATGATTCTCAAAGTTTCTCAGTATTGGACTAATTTTAAAAATTCTGAATAATTATCAAAAATTATGACAAACCATTCCCCACACTAAAAAAGCCTCCACGATTCGCCATAACTTTCAAAACTTTCCCAAAATGAAAAAAAATTAATTCCCCAAAAAATCTCCGGTCAGGTCAAGTCAAAATCATGTCCAAATGACACATGGACCCAAAACCGTCTCTTGATACAATTTTCTTTCTTCGGACTTCAACCCCCTAATCCAATGAGAACATTCGATAAATCTCCTTCAACAAAACACACGCGTTTCCGTGCAAGGCCGCGTGTTTGCTTTGGGGCTGTTTTTTCATGTGGGGGCCCATCGTGCATCGTACACACGTCTCGCGAGGGTGAGAGGGATGCAAGCTGGAAAAGAGCCACGGGGCTGTAAGCGACGTGGTGCCTGCCCCGTGCAGTTTGACTAAAATGGAATAATAGGCTACCGGAAAGGCACCACGAAACCATCCGGAAGTTCTCACGCGTCTCTCGCTTCTCTCACGACCACAGTGAACATGACACCTGGCACTTGGTGCGTACACGCTCATCGCAGATGACCGAGAGACGAGATTGCTTACGCTTACGTTCCACCACCTGCGCCCTTCGACAACACCTCTCCGAGACGGATGATCCCCTTTCTTTATTTTCCCATCCTCCTTATTCTCCTCGCTCCCACCAGGCACCGAAATGACATTGTCATTTATAATTAAGCCCCGAGAATAGGCAAATAACGCGAAACGAAAAGAATAACAAAATAGACCATCCGAGACGACTTATCGCCGAGGATATCCGGGATCGCGTGGCGGTATTAATTGACTGATAACGATGCGAGGAAGGAAGTATTATTTTTGAAAGCTTTTTTCGTGTATGAAATTTTTTAGTGTTCTAGGGTGTGTGTTTTTGTTTTTTGTGGCTGTCTGGGGGGGTGGTGTGGTTGTGGAATTGCGTGAATTTTTATTACTATCAATTTGGGAATTTTGGAGATTCTCAAGTATTCTCTTTTGAAACGTTAAACTTCGAAATTTTCAAAATAGTTGATATTGTGAATATTTTCAAACTTCTAAAAACTTGTAAAATCCTCGAAATACTGCACACTCTCAAAATTCACAAAATTGTTGAAAAACTTAAAATGTTCAAAATATACCAAATTATAAAATTTCTTGAGATGTCTGAAATCCGTAAATTTCTCGTTATTTCAAGAACTATGAAAATATTGTGAATTTTCAGAATTTTTGGAACATTCACAAATCTCTGAAGTTTACCCAAATTTTGAAATTTTCGAACTTTTCGAAATTTTAATAACTTTAAAAATCCTTGAAATATTTCAAACTTTAAAAATTCCCAAAATTGTCAAAAATCTTGAAATGTCCAAAATTTTCTGAATTATGAAGTTTCTCGAAATGTAAGAGAATAAATTTTTAACAATACATTTTTGAGTATTCCAAATTTATTTTACTTATTTGACGTGCGAAAACGTAAATTTAATTCGAGAAATTTGAATGAAAAACTTGTTTGATTTGAATGTGACTGAAATTGTACAGTAATTATGAGCAATTGAACTTTGAACTTGAGAAAAAATGAATTGCTACTCGAATTTCATTGAGATTCAAAAAAAAGTTTTAATGATTATTGTATGGAAATGTTCGTACTTCGAATGTGAAAATTGAGTAAAATTTTTCGGAAATCATTGTAACTCTTGATTTTGACAAGTTGAAATTTAGAATAATAATAATTGAAAACTATCATTTCGCTCTTCGAACGAATATGTGTTGAATTTTAACTTCTACTGTTTCGAGTCTCGGAAAAGATCTAATTTTTTTCAAAAATCAAAATTTTGACTGAAAGTGCATCACGTGAATTCCTAAATGTACGTATAAATACGATGTTCATGAAACTGATCAACTCGAAAAATCACATATCAAAACGACCTTTCAGTAATCTACGATTTAGAAGTTTTCCAAAATACCCAAACATTCGATTTTGTGACGATTGATTAAAAATTCGATAAATATTTATATAAATCTTTATCAAATTCTCTGATTCAAATGAAAATTTCAATTTTAGTGAATTTGTAAGAATCACTGTAAGATTTGATCTTTATTCCAATCTCGACTACTGTCAAGGCTTTCAGGAAACTTCGAAAACTTCTTTCAGGACGATAAAAAAGGTATCTCTATCAAGTTATCGAGACATTTTCTTAATTTCCCTCAAATGAAATATTCTTCATCAATCAGCCCTTTAAAAAATGTATTCCAACGCACTCCAAATTCTCATCAACATCCAACCATCATCAAAACCCACCTCTGCACCACTCAATCTCATCTATGAAAATATTCCACATATTCAAAACCGTATCGATGTCCAAAA